>JBBPTZ010000200.1:3264-32695 GCA_038094315.1 Phylloporus cf. tubipes | reverse complement strand
CCCTTTTGAACCTAGAATGATCTCTTTCCGTGAGGTGCCGTTTCCAAAAGAGTGGAAAAGAAATGGTTACAGTGACGAGTAAGATGGCAGCAGCCTGCTCGACCGTCATCTTCCTCTGCCTTGTCCTTGTACTCTTCCCTCGAGAGTTCACTAAAAAGGTCCAGATCATCATGTGATACCAATAGACAGAACATTCACGAGCTACCTCCGTCCATGAACTCGTCAAACTGCACCTCGAGCGGCGTGTCGACGTTGGTACCACCCTCCGCGCGAGTATTCACTTGCTCGTCGGCAATAAAAGCAAGTTCCGTGATCACTCCTGTTCACAGAGTTAATACCATCATCGAGTCAATCGACCCCGCGAAACTCACTGGTCGGGTTGTTGGCGTATACGCCAAGTTGAAGGCTCCCTAGCGCCTTTAGCGGTCGTCGTGTGGGAGGCATTCCTCGAGTTGGCTCAACCAACGTGGTATTGGACAGCGAAGTTGTTGGGGAGAGAGACTGGATATTGCATCTTCTCGATTGTCTTCACCTTATACCGGCTCAGATAGTGCTTTGATTTGAAGCAGCGATGGCCTTTCTTTGTTTCCCTGCCCTTTTTCGACCGCGATTGTGACTTTTACCAAATGAACCAACACAATGCACGGCTCTCAACAATTAGTCGAGTGATTGAAAAACGGGGTAATCCAGACCGGTGATTCTGCGGAGGAAAGGGCCTTTTGTTGGGTCGCCAAGGTATCTGTGTATTCGGCAGGTGACAGCATGATGTGGCAGTCAATTGTGCATAGAAAGGTTTTATTTGACTTGGAAGTACGTTCTATTGAACTACATAGGTACTGAGTTGTGTGGAACAATGGAATCGTGTGAGGAAAACGTAGGTCTAAAAAATGGCCGACTGCCCATGCTGCCAAATACACCCAAGACATAATGACCCTCGATGGATAAGTTAATACGCAAGTGGCCATGGCTATAGCTCGAAATGATCAGCCCAATGCCGTAGCACACCTTCCCCCTCTAGATGAAACTTGAAGCGCTTGACGTCCCGACAAACAATCGTGCCGTGCGCATTCGGAACGCCCATGAAAAATGCGCGCTCTTTCCGCAGCTGGGGTATCTTGTTCAGGTTTTGAATACAGCGCCGCTGTATAGGGCTAAACGAGACTTGGGATGGCGAAGGCCTTGAATCCGCCGGCAGGCTGGTATCCGTTGCCTCTTGTATCAGAGTATTATCGACGAGGTCGTCTCTAGGCAGACGCGGGGGTGAAGAAGGGGGGTCCTGGGAATCGTCGTACATGTCGAGAACGACACTCTCGACATCACTTTCCAGCTCTGCAAAGATACGCGCCAATCTCTCCTTGTTTGATTCATCCATATCGAGGGCTTTGAGACGTGTTCTTGAGTTGTAGGATGAAATTGAGAAACGGGCAAACAAAATTGAAAGGAACATGGGTAACAAGACAGGAAGAAGCGCGTATATGAGCTGGTGATGAGGCGGGTTCAAAAGCAAGCACGCGAAGAAGCCTCGCAGACTCACAAAATTCAGGGGGAAGGCTTTCTGAAGCACGGGCGGCAATGGAAGACCTAGTTTTCGGACTCGTGTAATCAACTTTCTCCCTTGTCTTCGGGGCGGTGGTGGAGAGGATGGTATTGTGTACGACTTGACCACATGCTTGTATTTGTCATGAAACTCTCTGTAGACTTCTGAGCACTTGAGAGTTTACGAACGATAACGCATACATTTGAAGACCGTTCTCCTCGTACCCCGTAAACAAATCAATTTCTTCAATTGCCGCAGTAACATAAGGTACTGTGAGATCATTGATCCTGAGGTAAAGGTCAATACCATGCTCTTGATCAAGGTCGTCTTGACTCACGCGTTTGCATAGATTCTGATGTTGGGAAAGAGCAAAAGAGCTTGATAAAAAATGTGGTCTATGTGTACGTCAACTTGAACTCACGGTGCTCCGGGAGACAATCAAGTGATACGGACCTGGATCGGCAAGAACGTCCACGAGAGGTCTACCCCTCGGTGACCACTTGTCGACACAAAAGAACTGTTCCCCAGTCCGTGACAGAAGCCTCGGACCAATATAATTTGCAATCGCTGAAACTGCAGATGGAAATCTAGGTATTCCGACGTGCGGTGTAGCTACTGTAGAAAAGTTGACTGGGGCCACCGTCTCGAAGAACTTGTTTTGGTGCAAGATCCTTTAAGACCCTCATATCATCAAACCGAGCGCGACGGGGGACGGCCAGAACGTACCCAATGACGTATCGCGCAAGCAGGCCTCCTAAGCTGTACCCCATTACCGAGAGCCGAGTGACTTTCTTTCCCTTGTTCTCATAATGCTGGACTTCCTCCAATACCTTTAACACGAGTAAGGAGGAATGCGATCGAAGAGTGATGATAGGCTCACCTCCTGAGCGACTCTCTCGCCTCCCCAGTCAATCCCATCATACGTCGACTCGTCACGGTTTGTTTTGGCCACCAGGACCGCAAGTTCTGCATCGGAGGCACTATTTCCGGTACCTCCTTTCACCTCACGGATTATTTTATCCATGTGAGCAAGATGGGCGGGGTTGCCCCACATGCCGTGGATAAGGACTAGTAGATGGATGGATGTCATGAGAGCTTTAGGCCGGGACGCTGCGTCGGTTTGCTTCGAGTGGTACAGGAACTACTTTACCAAGGCTCGTCAGTATTTATTCTCACCAAACAGTAATGTGTAGGAGGGTTCGTGGGGAGATTTGGACTGTGCCGCAGTGCTCAACACAAGGTAGAAGCACTGTCGGTTACTTACATCAGCGAATATCAGTGTTGCGCCATCGGAAATCACCTGACAGCGAGGATGGGACGCCGACCTGACTAGTATAGGATTGGAAACCGTCGCGAGACGGAGACACTAAGAACGCTCACGCGGGAACAAAACGTGAATGAGCGTGTATTGCGATGAGAGGAAAAAGGGAAGAAGGAATAATGCGTATCAGTAGGGAAGAGGTGGTCTTATCTAATATCCCGGGCCGAGCCGTATGTCGTCAGTCTCACGGCTTCTGCACGGGAACAACCAAATCTGGTCTGGCTCGAAAGCCTTCAAGTGCTGCCCCAAGGGAGCAAACCATTGATAGGTCACTGGGCTAATGCAGAGACGAGATGCATTCTCCTCCTCTCCCATCGCAGGCCAATCTCGTGGATGGCACATCAATGTGGTCACTGCTCGATATACCCCTGGGGTCGCCAACTCCGGTCTGGCAAGTAAGTGGTAAACGGCCCTGGAACTTGAGCTAGAGCCGTCGCCTGCTCGAAACAGCTGCTAGCCCACCCCTTTACCCGTCCCTGCGGGAGCTTGCGACCCAGTCCGCCGACCTGCGCTCAGCATGTCGCCAGCAGACGAAAGAAATCGCCCCAAGGGCCAAGCGAGAACATACGATCAATCAATTCGTTATACATACACAAGATGTAGACAGCCAAGATCGTAGGTATTGTCACCCGGTCAATCAGCAGAGGAAGGAATATCATACAGGAGGACCAACGAAGTGGGCCAAGGACTGCGGAATTGTTGCCTATCCAGGTAAACATAGCGCAAGTCTTTCTGAGAGCTATCCTGGAAGCGCTGGAGCTTCCCTGATTGACCAGGTCCGCGGCGAACATTGTCGAACGACAAGATGCTCCGAACCACTTGGACGATGAGTTTAGGTGGAATATCGGCACCAACGACCTTGAAGGCAGTCTCCGCCCGTAGGTAACGTTCACGTGGTGTACGAGTCGCATCGAACGTGCCGGGGTTCGGGAATGCATCCTCCTGTCACGAGGTCAGATGAATGGTAGATGGATCAGATGAAATCCACTCACGTTCCGACAGGCGCTAGCAACATCCAGGAATAGGTGTTCACCTTCTTGGACTGCAAGAGAACCAACAGTGTAGTCTTTCTTCGCAATACAGGACACTCCCGCAAAGGGGGGGTCGATCCCTGCGTGCATGTGAGTTATAAAAGATTCCATAACCAAGATACTTTACTAACTCAACGCCTCAATGACATACGCCTCGAGACCAGTCAGGTCCTTGGTATCAACACTCCTCGCCTGAGTGCGGAAGGTCGCGTGCTCTTCAGAGTCGAGAAGCAAGTTGACAACGTTGGTCAAGGCTACATATTTAAAGGTTAGTATACATCCGCCCCCATGGGCATTTATACTCGCCTAGCGATACCTCAACAGTCACACCAACCAGAAGAGCCAAGATCTCGTTGACAACCTGTTCGTTAGAGTGACCAAGCTCAAAAAGTCGCTTCAAGAATTCGTTGTGGCCACTCTTCTTCCTACCGAAGAGAGTTCCGAAGATACCGGCGATAGAGATCTGTAACTAAGATGAAGAGAATATTCTACCAAGGGTGGAAGGAAGCATACCCGAGACCCAGCAACACCGAAAGAGGCCTTAATATGATGGGACAACTCTTCGATGTGTCCCTGGACCTTCTGTCTCAAGACCATGTACTTGCCATGTTCAACATCAAGGAAGATGAATCTGGAAAAAAAAGCGTTACATACAACGAAAAGTTCAGTTGTTATTTCCTCACTGGTAAATTTCACCGAGTATATTGTACAACTCTTGGGGAGTGTAAACACCGGATTGCTGCGATTTATCCTTGAGTGCTATACCAGCCTGAGGAATGATGAGTCGTGAGAAAACGTGTAGCGTCGTTGTTTTCAGATTAAGTATACGTACGATTTCCGAAGCGGCCCAGTAGACAGGGACAAGTTTCAAAACATCGCCAACAATGTTCACGCTCTGGGTATTGGAGTTGATCAACGGGCACGAGGCAGCCGAAATCAGCTCGGCAGTTTTCTTGTAGAAATACTGCCCAATGTTCTCCATAGCCTCGGGAGATGGAGCTAACGCACTTATGAATTCCTTCTGTACTTGAGCCGCATCGGTAGACGCAGAGAAAAAGCTATTGACGTGTAAGCATCGCGCTCTGAAAACAGGCAAGGTGTGGACGACTTACCCCTTTCCCTTGACTACCTCACTAGCGCGCTGTTCAGACACCGCGGTAAAACTCTCTGCATCCCTGAGTACTTCCCCAACCTCGACATATCCAGAAACATGGGTAGATGGTACATGTCTCTTCGGGCGTTCGAGTGAATAGTCGTCCTGCTTGCCTAGGTCCTTGAGATACTTCTCCATAGAGTCCGGTTGCATAAGGGGGAACCAGGTATACACCGATTTCTCATCGTAATCATTTGGCAGAGTACGAAGGAATAGACGTCCGAGGGTGGAACCAAAGCCCCAAGCATTGGGGTCGCGCTGACAGTCCGCAAAGCCCCACGACGTCAGATTGTAAGGGGTGAAGTCCTCGGTGAAGAATCGGTCCCCACGAGTAAGAGCGATGGCATCCGAAAGAATGGCACGAGAAATGGTGTAGCCAGGGCAGAGACCTGCACCCTCTATCACGGGTTTCGTATCCTCGGCTTGAAGACCGACATACAACTCCAAGTTATCGACGTGTCCGTAAAGTTTCTCGGCTGCTTCCGCGACCTTCTTGTCCGGGTTCCATTCTTCGAAAGTCGAGTACGCTGGTTACAAGTTAGCGCTTGCCCGGGAACAAGCAGTGCTCAGACACGCACTCTTTAAGCCAAGGAATTTCCGGAAGTCATTGAGCGAGCAAACACCCCAAGTACGGTTGGCTTCAATCCCCATGATTTCGTTCAATCTCATGATTCCCGGGGTACCGCGCGCGCCAAAGGCGGCGGCGTGATGGGACGTGCTACGTGTGTGTGAGATGGTGTAGACCTAGCAATGGAGGTTACATACGAATTTTGCAGAACGTTTGCGAGATCCGAGTCTTTGAAAGTACCATCTTCCTGACGTTGTAAGCTACACGCAACTAGGTTAGTAACAATCCGGTAGGAGTTGATCCCATGCCTTACTTTCCAAATGTCCAATGCTCAACACCTATCTGGGTTCCCTCAAACTTTTCCCCGACCTTGTAGAAATCTGCGACAGTGACTTGGTCGATGTCCTTCCCAGGGAAAAGTTTTTCAAACTGGAGCTTGATCCATTCTTCGTCTTGAAGAGAGGTAGTAGCGTGCCACCTGTACAGGCAATTGAACTATCGAGAGTCAACTCTGCGGTAGCACGAATTAAATCGAACGAACCTCGACACTGCATGCATTGCCGCGACCACGTTCAAATAGCTCGTGATCCGTACGGATTTCGCTAAAAGGTGCCAAACTCCAGCTTGAACCCTTACGAACAAGACCCAGAATAGCAGAGAAGTAGTCAGAAAATACGACTGTAGCAAACCAGCCACAATTACAAAGGCGTGCGATCTGGAATATTTCTGTAGAGTACCGTTTCTTAGGAAACAGACTCTAGAACAATGCAGAA
This sequence comes from Phylloporus cf. tubipes, assembly GCA_038094315.1. Taxonomy (NCBI): domain Eukaryota; kingdom Fungi; phylum Basidiomycota; class Agaricomycetes; order Boletales; family Boletaceae; genus Phylloporus; species Phylloporus cf. tubipes. Next base: position 26,312 of record JBBPTZ010000200.1, on the reverse strand, counting down.
TTTACTGACCTTCTTCCTGTTTCAGTAGCTTGGGGGAATTGGGCTGAAGGGTGGATGGATCAACCCAGGTTCCTCGTTCGTTGATCTCCAAAAGGCGACGAGCTATATACTATACCGAGATTACCCAGATGATCACCGAGGCCAGAATGTTTATAAGCTTACGTTGTGATTACGATTGAACAGGACAAGGATGACTGCACTGGCAGGTGGAAGGAGGAGTAAACGATCCTCGGCAAATGTGTCGGGACGGAGGCAACCCCGACCATCTTTGATTCGAAGCTAGATCGCGTGTGGGATGATTGTAGGGTTAAAAAGGAAATGTAGCAGTACCTGATCTTGCATGGTTTGGTCGTTGCCATACAAAGGAGCGAGGTCAACATAACCAGAAGTCATGTTAATGTTTGGATTTTTGTGATCAGTTCGGAAGACGCTGTGAATAACAAGAGCAGCAAAAGAAAACATCAAGGACGACAATCCTGCTGGATGTTTGCGGAACTATAAGGATATTCGTTATTCCAGACGGGCGATTCTGCTTTCAGTGAAACGTCACCTCATCTCGGCGAAGTAAAGTGTCGAATACTAGACCAGGATCAGGTAGTTGATTGGGTGGCAGTGGGTTCCCCTGTTGCACCGAACGAGCATACGGTGTTCCGGCCTTGCCCAAGTCAGGAAAATCAGGATTGTTGTTGGACCCGTCCGCGGCGCGGAATGCATACTCAGCACCGACGTATGTCGCGGGAGGATGGGAAAGATCGTTGTACACTTTCGACAGGTGTCAACGACCAAGGCAAGTACCGTGCAGAGGAGCACTCACATGTCTTGACGACATAATGCTGCGCAAGATCTTGGACCCTGCCTGAGGGATGATTGGCCATAAAACTCAACATGTGCTCGAGCTTGTCGATAAGTGTCACGACGTGAAAACAGAAGGAGCTCGGCTGGAGACCCACCAACATCTTTCGGTCATCGACGGCATCGGAATGCTCAACAATGTCAAGGACGGCGGACTGTAAGAAACGTCAGATTAGCTTGCGAAACATGAACGAGGATACTTGCTAGTGTCGACTCGTTTACGTCTTCAGCAGCGCGCTTCATCTACGACACACGTTAGAATGATGTAATAGCTCGACCTCTGAGTGCACACCAGGTCTTTGACTGCTGCGAGGGCTTTTGTCGTTTTTGGCTCGCTTGACGCCGGTATGGAGGGGATATATTCAGAGATGGGGGAAGCCTGGCCATTCTTCCCGAATGAGTTTGTGCCAAGAGATAGGCTAGAGGGGACTCACAGGCTGACTCTTGGTGGAAAAACGCGACGAAAATGTCCTGTTGAGTACAGACATGACGGATGGGGGATAAGCCTGAGGGAAGGGGAAGGTTCCTTGCACTGCTACTTATAGCTCGCAGAAGACTGCACCCTGCCGAGAACGGGGAACGACCGACTTCTCGCCAATGCACCAGAACCGAATAGCGCCCTACTCCATTTGGACACGTGACCCATTGCGGCGTAATGATGCGTGGAGGCAGCGAACAAACCTGCAGGACCGTCCACAAGCGGTGACGTGAAGGCGGATTGTGGCATCGGTGAAGTTTATGTGACGTTACTTTCCACCGCAAGTTGGCGACTCTAACGAGGTCTAACCGAGGATTTTGAGAGCTCTGATTGGAGGAAAGTGTCTTCAGGAAGGACGCATATACCCAAATGGAGACACTTTCCAAAAAGAAACATGCTTTTCAAGCCTTTGCGGTTCGAGGCTGATGTGGCAGGTTCCTCGCCAATGTTGGCTCAATGCAATGTTCTGTTGTTCCAAAGGCTTCTCGGTAAGGGAATCAACCGACGGACATGCTGCGGCTGGAACTGGGCGCCCACCAGAATTTCCTCCCATGCTGTAAAAATAACTGGAATTAGATACTGCGGCAAAGAAGACGGCGGGAGAACATCAGCGTGATGGCAAACAAGCCTACGGTGGGAAAAAAGACTTGTCCATGGATTCCTCTGAGCTTTACCACATCAAACAACGATTCACTCTCGGCGCTTATCCTGCCCTCATCGCTGCCCCTACGCCTCCCCCGTCCTCGCCCGACTACATCCCTTCCCTCCTCTACAAGGCCCGTGCTCACCTTGCTTCCGGCGACCCGTCCTCGGCGCTTGCCTTGATCCCAAACGACTCGGACAATGTCGCCCTTCGCGCCGTCGCAGCACTAGCTCAGGGAGAAGAAGGTCTCGAGACACTTCGCGACCTGTGTGTCGAGATCGAGGCAGAGGCGGACGAACACGTCGGCGAATGGGAAAAGGACGTGGTCGCGGTACTAGCTGCTACAGCGTTCATTCAAGCAGGCGAGCTCGAGGAAGCTATCGAGACGCTCCGTGTTCTCGCAACGGCAGGCAACGAATCGTGAGCTATCTCCCACTTCACCAACGCCTCCCGAGCCAATCCTTGTTCCAAAGCTCAGCTGCCCTCGTCCACATCTACCTTTCCCTCTCCCGACCAGCCACCGCGCGAAAGATCCTGTCCATAGCAATGCGAGTTAATCCATACGCACTCGTCTTGCAGTCATCTGAAGCAGCCATATCCCTGGCTACCGGAGCCCAAGGAACAAGCGGTGGGTCATGTCCTACTCTGTCCCTCACCACAACTCATTTGCGCGGCCAGGGGAACCGTATGCCTCTGCTATTTCCTTTTACACTGAACAGCTAGCGAATCCCTCCGTGTCTTCAGCCGCCTTACTCGTCGGAAGGGGAGTAGTACGCATCTTGCGCAATGAGTTGGCAGCGGCACGAAGTGATCTGGAAGAAGCTGAGAGTATCCTGTCCCGTGCGCAAACCACTAGTGGAGCAGATGAGATCCTCGCTGGCTTGACCGTCGCTGCTGGTCTCGGTGCAGGAAAGCGCTCCGAGGCGGAAGATCTCTGGAAGTAAGCAGTCCATTCATTCTCTGTTCAGCGATAACTCTCTTTCACAGCCGGCTGTCGAGCCAATTCCCCTCACATCCAATGGTTACGGACCTTGGTTCCAAAGCAGATCTGTTCGATTCGTGTGCTATGAAATTTGAGATTCCACCACGTGCTGCAGTCGGTACTGCATGATCTGCCCAAGATCAGGGCAGTCAATTAGATTTAAGGCATGTAATCACCCGCATGCAATATCAACTGGTTCTTTAGTGGGAGCATCTTCGTGTGGTCACATCCAGACTATGACCAGTTCGTCAAACGAGGCAGTCAAGTTTTAGATTCCAGGCTCCCTTATGGTTTCTTTTTTGGTCACTTGTTCGAGAATACATTCAGGCTCACGATTGTCTCATTTGCAAGAAGCCAACAATTTTGGATTCGTTTAGGAACGCGGCTACATCTACAGCTTTACGCCCCCCACTATCTCCGATGGATGATAAGATTTACTTCATGCCATTTTCTCTTGCTTCATTCTTTCAGCCTCCTTGGTGCAAACATTTCGGATCCTAATTTATTCAGCCCCCTTCGAACCGAGGTCCAATCCGCGGCTATTCTGCAGAAAGGGCTGCGCGCACGAAAGATAAGAGTCGACGTAATCCGGTTCCTTGCCAAGAATGTGTGCCTGCGACGCAGTGTCGTGGTTCCCCCTTGCCCCAAGTATGAATATGACGAAATTGCTTGACAGTCACTGACCGTATTTTGAACGACGTTGTGTTGGTTTCCAAGGTGCCGGAGATTACAGTAGCAATGATTGAGTTCCTTGTCCTAATTGTTCGGACATGTCAGATTAGATGGGGATTCAAGCTTTCAAGTTGCAACCGCAATATACCGCTATTATGACGACCGCATGATGATCAATGATCCGGCGGCGCCTTCCAGACCTCAGTCACGAGGATGTGTCAATATATAATCGTTGGCAACTCAGGTCTGCTGACCAGCAGCACGAGGGCGTTACTATCTCCACATCGATGAGATATATAAAGTTCTGTTCGTGTGAGAGTTGATCGCTCGTCGAACTTCGAACTTCGAGCCCCAGTCCGGAGATATCTTGTTGCGATGCCTGATGGTGGTTTTGCAGATGTCTATGACCCTCGCAAGGTCCTTGATGACCCCTCTTTTCGTGTCCTAGGGCCAAACGAGACACCCTCTCCAGACGCCAATATTGCAGCATTCTACAACCCTGGACATGAAATTCATCTTGTAGAAAAACCGCGTCCCAAGCCTGGCCCTGGTCAAGTCTTGCTTCATGTACGTGCTACGGGAATCTGTGGGTAAGTGTGATGGCTACTTTTACGCACCAAATTCACACGTCGACAGGAGCGACGTGCATTTCTGGAAACATGGTCGTATTGGTGATTCGATGGTTGTAACAGATGAAGTGAGTTTATCTACGCTTGCCATGTGGAAGCGACCAATAGCCCACGTAGTGTGGTTCCGGCCACGAGTCCGCGGGAGAGGTCGTGGAGGTTGGAGAAGGTGTTTCACAGTGGAAAGCAGGTGAAAATACACCATCTGAATACTCGATGACGGGATTGCTCAACAACACATCCAGGCGATCGCGTCGCAATCGAAGCGGGTGTACCTTGCTCCAAGCCATCGTGTGATTACTGCAGGACCGGCAGGTATAATGCATGTACGCGCCGTATCACTCCACTCCAGGCTGAAGCATTCTGACACAGAACACGTAGGCCCCAACGTTGTTTTCTTCTCCACTCCGCCTTTCCATGGTGAGTCGCATAAATTAGAAGCGGACGCCAACTTTTTTTGTCGCGTTTCATAGGAACGCTTACTAGATGGCACCTCCATCCTGCTGAATGGCTTCATCGTCTCCCGGATTCAGTCTCCTTCGAGGAGGGTTCCTTGTGTGAGCCCCTAGCTGTCGCACTCGCTGGTATCGAACGCAGCGACCTTCGTCTTGGTGACTCCACTCTTATTTGGTACTTTGGATAGCCGATCGTACTTTTATCTCGCTGACGGAGACGTTTTAGTGGGGCTGGCCCGATCGGGTTGGTTTCGTTACTCTCTGCTAGAGCGGCCGGTGCAGAGCCTGTCATTATTACGGACCTTTTTCAGAGCCGACTTGATTTCGCGAAGAAGTTAGTCCCTGGCGTCCGTCCCGTTCTCATCGAACGTGGATCGACACCCAAAGAGAGTGCCGAAAAGATTAAAGCAGCGGCCGGGGGACCCATCAAGCTTGCTCTCGAATGTTCAGGCGTCGAGAGCAGTATACGTACTGCCATCTACGTGAGCAGAGACAATGTCCTTCGCAAAGTGAAGTCTCACGAGCTTGCAGTCTGCACAATTCGGCGGAAAGGTCTTCATCATTGGAGTCGGCAAAGACGAGCAAGTGGTAATGCGTTACTTGAACATACCAATCATCCACATCAACTAACCTTTATAGTTCCCATTCGCGCATCTCTCCGCAAATGAAATCGATGTTAGCTTCCAATACCGCTATGCAAACCAAGTCAGACATGATTTTATCTTATTTGTCCACCAGCACTCACAGGACATCATCTAGTATCCTAAAGCGATCCGGCTCGTCGCATGTGGGCTCATCAACCTCAAGCCTCTTGTTACGCACCGTTTTAAGCTTGAGGACGCGGTGTCAGCATTCCATGTTGCAGCAGACCCTACACAGGGTGCTATCAAAGTTCAGATTTGTGACTAGTTGCGCTAAACTGAAGCAAGGAAAACGATCCTGTACTATTTGTTTGTTATGATGATCCCGAAGTGCAATGAAATTTGCGTCGTAATGTCACGTGATGTCCGCGAACCTCGAACAATTCCAACTTCATTCGCTTGTCTCTTGACCTTACACCGCACGCTCAGTCGTGGCCATGGCGAGCCCCGCTAAAATTCGTCAACGAAAAGTAATCGGTGCTCCTCCGCGAGCAGACAGCTACGACATAGATGATGATGATCATGTGGACGCGTTGTATCGCAACGCGGTGCGTTCTACGGCCCCATCTTTTCTTGATACGTTCACCGACTTTGCTTCTCTCCGCAGCACACTCGAAGCGCGTTTGAGCAGGCTTTGGACACCCCACAGGCAAGTGCTGCAGTTGTGGGTGTCCTCACTGCCGTCGCCTTTATGCTACGATTCTATAAAATCAACCAACCTGACCAAGTAGTGTGCGGTATTCCTTATTGTTAACTTTCTCGGAATCCGAACTCACGCGTCCACCAGCTTCGATGAAGTGCACTTTGGCAAGTTTGCCTCTTACTACATCCTCCGGCAGTATTATTTCGACGTGCATCCTCCTTTCGCAAAACTTCTGTTTGGACTCGCAGGATGGTTCGTCGGCTTCGATGGTCACTTCACATTCGAAAACATTGGGGATAGTTACACGGAGAACCACGTACCTTATGTTGGGATGCGTGCGCTACCAGCCATCCTTAGCAGTCTAACAGTTCCCGTGGTGTATGCCATTATGAAAGAAACAGGTTATTCGACAATTGTTGCTGCATTCTCCGCATCTATTATCTTGTTTGGTGCGTGCATCTTTTTCTACAGTCCACCACCTCATCAGTACTTATATGCTTTGATCTAGACAATGCACACATTGCACAGTCTCGACTCATTCTCCTTGATTCCGCCCTCATATTCTTCATGGCGCTCACAATCTACTCTTATGTACGCTTCCGTAAACTGCGTTATTGGTATGTCTGCACATTGATACGCGTGTATTCACTTATATCGTCGCAGGGAGTTTTCAGTAGAATGGTGGAGCTGGCTCATCGCTACCGGGTTCTTCATGGCCTGCACGTGGGGTTCCAAAGTCAACGGTGTCCTGACAGTCGCTACTATTGGCATTGCTGTCTTGATTGATTTGTGGGGCATATTGGATTACCGCAAGGGATACCCTATGGTCAGTGATCTTGCCTCGGTCGCCCCAACTGTCTTACAAACACATGTTCCTAGGATCACTTTTTGAGGCATTTTGCGGCTCGCGCAGTTGGCTTGATTGTCATTCCGTTCATCATATATCTCTCATTCTTTTATGTTCATTTCGCCGTGTTGACCCATTCGGGCCCAGGCGATACGTTCATGAGCCCCGCTTTCCAGGAAACACTTATTGGCAATGAATTGCTGGTTAACAGTCAAGGTCAGTGATCTATTCTACAAGGTTCGTCTTTATGATAGAGCTTATTCATAGACCTCCATTATTACGATGCCGTTACGATGAAGCACAAGGGTACCAAGGTTTTTTTGCACTCACATCCCGACAAATACCCTCTTCAATACGAGGACGGGCGGGTCAGCACTCAAGGTATGGTGCACCAACACGCTTTGAATGTTGTGACTGACCTGTAACCAGGTCAGCAAGTAACCGGCTATGGGCATGATGACGCAAACAACCATTGGCAAATTATCCCGACAAAGGCGCTTCCGGAGGCTGGTCGCGGACGAGCTGTTCACCATGACGATGTCATCCAGCTACTGCATGTGAACACACAGACGCTTCTCCTTACCCATGATGTCGCGTCTCCCTTGATGCCTACGAACCAAGAGTTCACTACATGGCCAAAAGATGATCACTCTCGTCATAACGATACGCTATTCTTCCTCCACCTTGTCGACGGTAATTCAGGAGATGTGTGGAAGAGCAAGTCGAGCCACTTTAGACTTGTCCATGTGCCGACCAGGGTATCGATGTGGACACACTCGCAGCAACTTCCGGAGTGGGGATTTAAACAGCAAGAGATCAATGGCAACAAGAACCCGACCGAGAAAAGCGCTGCTTGGTTTGTTGATGAAATAGTGGAGAGTGACAGTAAGTTTGTCTGCCTTTACACATATCTTGCACTGATGTTGTATCAGGCGATTTTGACTTTACTAGAGAAAGCAATGTCCCGCGAGAGCCCAAGAAAATGAGCTTTTTCAAGAAATTCGCCGAGCTACAGCTGTTGATGCTCCAACACAATGCTGGCCTTACAGCATCACATCCCTATGCCAGCGGGCCAATCAATTGGCCGTTCCTTCTAAGTGGCATCAGCTTCTGGACAGAGAACGATACACAAAAACAGATTTACTTAATCGGCAATATTGTTGGATGGTGGGCGTGTGTGATCGCCATCTCGGTCTATGTGGGTATAGTCATTGCTGACCTTCTGGCAAGACGACGTGGTCTAAATCCCATACCTGATCGTAAGTCTTTATAAGCCCCCTTGAGAAGGTAGTTTGAGCGTTTTGTGACAGCCATCCGCAACCGCCTGTGGAACTCTGCGGGGTTCTTCCTCCTCGTGTGGGCGGTACACTACCTGCCATTCTTCCTTATGGGCCGTCAGCTGTTTATCCACCACTATCTTCCTTCCCACCTTGCATCTGCAATGTTAGCGGGCTCCGTGTTGAGCTTTATCTTGTCCGAATCCATCAATTACCCCATATCCGTGGCTGGACGTATGACGAGGATGCAGCCCACACAATATGCAGATCTCGGAGTCAAAGGTCCAGCACTAGTTGGAATCTTTGCTGTCGTGATGTTTGCAATGTTTGTGTACGTTGCTCCTCTCACTTATGGGACACCGGGGTGCGTTACTTGAGCGTCTTTTCTGCTTGTCGTTGATTGATGTCCGGCAGCCTCGACGGTGAGAGTGTGAACTCGAAGCGTCTGTTGTCCTCGTGGACCCTTCATTTCGCTGCCAAGGTCACAAGTGACGCAATTTGATGGATTAATGGCCATTTCACTAGGGCGACTAGCGATGTTGTACATAGTATATATTGGTTCGCTAACACGACGAAAAATGGCCTTGGAGATTTGCCTGTTGGGAACCACGCGGCACAAGCTCGGATGCCTGCTTTGCCTCACCCACGTCACGACGAACTAGCTACATTATAACCGAATATCGATTCAAGGTTACCAGAATGTTCAATGCCCCACGACTTGCGCAACGATACGGTACAACACCAGTTAATGGCCTGGGGAATAGTTTTGTCGACGAAGACCCACTTGCCGTTTCGATTTACGATGACCCATGGAGCACTGCACCGTCACCTTCCCCGCCGCCTATCAATACAACCTCGACATTCAGCACAGTCATAGGTAAAACTTTCGGGAAACGCGTACACTCTTGTGCTCACGCAACTGGGTTCCAGCCGATGCAGCAGTTCCTGAGACGTACCACAGGGCCTTTGCAGCTGTGGACACCACTAATTCCGGGGAGGTGTCAGTCAATGCCCTTTCACGAGTCCTCGCCACCTCGTTGCTCCCAGCTGCAACTGTTGAAAGGGTAAAGTCGGTTTAATTGCATGAGCTGTCTCACGTGTTGACTGGTCTTGGTAGATTGTAAACCTAGTTAGCTCGGAACCTCGAGTCTCGAGGCTCGAGTTCTTTGTAGCTCTCGCACTGGCTGCCCTAGCACAGTCAGGGAAAGGCACGTCCAGCATCTTGCGCTTCATGACATTCCGACCTTGAAGGTGTATGTTGCAGACATCAGTATCGAACAAGTTGCTGCCCTCGGCGCCGAGAACAATCTTCCCATTCCTTCTTTGAACCTCGATGCCCTACCACCTACTGCTTCTGCCTTCGGCATTCCGTGTTCACCCTACAGGCAGAACGCAGTGCGACCACCCCCGCTTAATTACCCTACAGAGGACCCGTGGAATATTCCTCGGTACAGTGGAGCTACTGGAGGTCCTTCTGATTTCAATTCCCCACGGAGCGGCACCACTATGAACGGCGCGTCATCCACATTGTCCGGATCTGGTCTCCCTAAAGATTGGTGGAAGAGACAGGAAACTGTCACTATAACCATTCAAGGTCAACAAGGACACCTTCTGAATAGATATATAGTGTATGAGATCTCAACGGACGTGAGTCCCTGGCATCGATGCTCGCACAGTGCTAACGATGAAGTTATGGGTCAACAGCGTGGTCCGCCTGTGCATCGTCGCTATTCTGAATTTGCTTTCTTGTGGGATTGCTTGGTTCGACGATACCCGTTCAGACTCCTGTCTGCACTTCCGCCAAAGCGAATACAGCGTCAGTCTTCAATGTCGCCATATGCTATCCATTTTTTGACTTGTCAACATTCCATAGCTGATGCTGCATTCCTCGAGCAGAGAAGGTACGTCAAACCGGCTAAGAACGCTGCACATTCTTAGTCGTGGTTTCCTAGGAAAGGCCTCGAGAGGTTCCTTAATTCAGTAATGTGAGAGCGTTCTTTTCCCGGATATGCTGACGAATGTTCTTATACATGATCCCAGAAATCACCCTGTGATCAAAGAGGATGGTCTTCTTTCGACGTTTTTGGCGGAGCCATCCTTCGAGATGTGGCGCAAACATAATACGGTTGCTCTTGATGAAGAGTCCACCAGTAAACGAGTCGATCCAATAGAGGAAATGTCCATTCCTAGCGATCTGGAAGAGAAACTTGCGTAGGTGGTGAATTACCAGAATTCTCGAGATGCCGACGTTTACGTGGCAGAATCGTTCGTGGAAAGATAAACCCATTGATTGAACAATGGCAGAAGATATGTATACTCGTGGAACGCATCATCAAGCGACGTGACTCAGCTGCGGTATGGCTTTCACCGAAATTTCACCCTACGACTCACACCATATTCCCCTTCTGGTCTAATTTGCTGCTAAATGTTCGTGCAACGGTATCATCCACGTCGGATTCTGGGCACTCTGTACCAACTGACGGTTCTTCTGAACTCGACGTGTCCGATGAGCAGGCTGACTTGGCACGCCTGACGAATGTTTTGCGAGTTGTCGTTGAAGTCAACGAGAGGTGTTGGAGGGGAGACGACTGCGAGCTGTGTGACGGTGTGCGGATGGGAATCGGACGCATTGCTGAACATACACAACAGCAGTCTGATCTGCTGGAACAGCGTGCACGTCCCCCTTACTTTTCGAGCCAGTACTAAAGGCTGACTTCAATACAGACACACACACTACTACGCTCGACATTGGAGTCTCTAAAGGTAATTGAAACGCTCAACTCTTTGTCGGCCACTTATAGTGAGTTATCAGAGCCAGCGAGATCTTTACATAGCTATGCGGGATCTGTTTGTCAGGCGCGACCGTTTCGCTGTTGACAACGTCGAACGCCTCAAGAAACGAGTGGACTCGAACTCAATGAAGCTCGAAGGCATCAAAGCGGCGCAAAAGGATGGGTGGCAAGAGGATGCCGATAGAGTGGTCGTCCTCATCGAGAAAGACCAGACAACGATCTCGATATTTCTTAACCGACGGGTGTTCATTCGAGCATGGTAAGTTATCTACGCCGTCGGTGAGTCCGTCACTGACACAGACGCCTACATGAAAGCATGTGGCACGAACTACGTGTCGTGCTGCATAATAGGGAGAATGCGCTTCTTTCGAAGCTAGTGCAGACATTGGCGCACGAAGAGCAAATGTTTGTGGATAACATTTTGGCTAATTGGGTGTCGCTGGGGAATGCTGTGGGCGAGATGCCGTTCGAATAGCGTGCTTGGTGGCTTTGATGTACTTACTTATGACCTGACATGCAATTTGCGACCGCATTTGTATAGCCAAGTTGGCAAGGACTCTAACTTTGAAACCGTCATGGAAGGTTTCGATGACCTGCTTGCACCCTCACGAAGCATGCTCGAAGAGAACCCGTTTGAAGACCCATTTGCCAAACCGCGCTCTGGTTCTCCAGATCCTTGGTCCAGCTTTGCGCAACGGCAACACTCACTGCACTCCCACTCCGATATCGACTACTTCAAATCGGGTTTCGAGGACCATCCGAGCACGACACAGACGACCGAGCCCTATTTTACGACCGATTATGGTCATGCCGAGCAGAGCAGCGTCGCGGCTCCAGTTGACCCACTGGATGCGGCGACCGTGACAGCAGAGGACCATGAAGACGAGCAGAGCGCTGGCCATAGCGACTCTGCACGCCCGGATTCAGCGACACCTGGCTTTGGAGTGTTCACGTCGAAAGCAGAGGACCAACACGAAACGGTAGTAGAACCAGTGCCCGACTCGCCCGAGGTGCCTCCGAGTCCACCTGCTGACGAGGCTGGCACTACCACTCCATTACTGCGCGTGGAAGACCCGACGCCTTCACTGCTGGCATCTCCGCAAGAACCCATTTCCTCGGCTACTTCTCCTGAACGTGCGATAGTCTCGCCTCTGGAGCAACATTCCCCTGCAAATGTTGACCGCACATTTACGAGCCTTGCGCTTGGGGGCGAAAGCCACGGGGGATGGCAGACGGCGTGGAGTACACCCGACTATGCTGCAACTGCCACGGCTCCCGTTGTCACCCCCAACGATGACGACGACGACGACGACGACGACGACACGCCTATAGGACAGACGGCACGATTCAGAAATGTCGGATCTCCTCAGGTGACCATTACTCATTGACTTGATAGAACGCCGATCTCACTTGGATGCGTAGTTGTCTGGATCTCCTGCTGCACCGAAACGTACCGAAGGGCCAGTCCCGCCTCTGTTCGTTATTTCTGTAGAAGACCCGCAAAGGGTCGGGGATCCTGTTAGGGCCCACACGCTTTATACTGTACACACTCGGGTATGTTCTTGCTTGTTGATCAATCCTGCCTGTCTCACTCGGTGCTCTTATGTCAGACTTCCTCCCCCCTCTTTTCCAAAGCAACATTCTCTGTTCTCCGTCGATACTCCGATTTCCTATGGGTGTATGAAACGCTCTCCATGAATAATCCCGGTGTCGTTGTTCCACCTGTTCCCGAAAAGAATCCTTTCGGGCGGTTTGACGAGCAATTCATACAGCAGAGGCGCTCGGCGCTTGAGAAATGCATACAAAAGATGGCAAACCATCCCGTGCTGTGTAAAGACGCAGACCTCAAGTTTTTCTTGGAGAACGACAACTTTGCTTTAGACGTTGGTCCATTTGGTCGTAGCCCTTCTCTCTCGTTTGATTTCTTGTACAGATTAAACAAAGAAAAGCCGAGATGGCTCACGAGAAAGGGGGTCTTATGGCATCAATTGGACAGACGTTGACTGGTCCTCGGTTCCACGAAACAGATGAGGTGATCCATGGCAATGTGTACGCAGTTGATTTGTCTGAAACGCACATCTTGTTCAGTGGTTTGATAAACAACGTGCCTACCTCGACGGACTGGAATCCCAATTACGCGGTCTGGTGAAGAGCATCGAGGTCGTTGCAAAACAACGCGCTGGTGCGCACGAATTCAGCTCCCTCTTCGCCCTCTGACAGCTTTACAGAGCTTGCTTGCGCGACGAGCGAATTTGCGACGGTTGTTACAGACTTGTCAGCATCTGAACTAGGGGAGCAATTGCAGCAAACACTTGGTGCACTGGCGAACGTCGGACAAGCAGCTACCGAGACCCAGAACGTACAGTCACAGCAAGACATGATTACTCTCATGAGCACAGGTATCTCTTTTCGTTTTCAAGCAAGAGAAACAAGTGTCTCATCATAGAATAGCGGACGAGTATTCGAGACTCATCCATTCTGTTCGGGTATGTGGGTCATTTGAATCGAGGGCACGATTTACACATGGATACCTAGTTGGCTTTCAACTCTCGTGTGCGGACATACACGAGTTGGCAAAACGCAGATGCAGAGGCCCGGCGCGCGCGACAAATGCACGAACGTGCGCGGGCACAGGGACGCCTTCCAACTGAGCGGGTGGGGCATACAGTGAGTTTGGTTGCAGAGGCAAGTAGCGCACATATTCCCGATCTTGGCCCACCAGTAAAACTCTGCATTGCACAGGCCGAGCGGCGTTCCCTGGACGCGAAACATGAATTTGACCAGTGCTCCAAGTTGATCAAATCGGAGATGGCACGGTTTGAACAGGAGCGAATTGACGACTTCAAGGATGCTTTGCAAGCCTTTTTGAACGGAATGATTTCACGGCAGAAAGAGGTCAGTGAACTGGCGTTGCAACGAACAAAGTCTGACGGTTGTTTCAGCTTATTTCTGCCTGGGAGAACTATCAACAAGTGCTGTTACAGCGAGTTACATCTTGGAAGGGACCCGTGTCAGTCGGCAGCCAAGGCAGTTCCGCGTCGTGATGTGTGATTATGTAACCAGTTGCTGCATTGTATCCCGATGTCAATAGCATGTGGCCGCATCTGAAATCAGCCTCACTGCCTTGACCACCTCAGCTTGTTGGCCGGAAACCATGTCAAGACTCCTTTCTACACTCTTTACGCGCTCCATGTCGACCCTGAGCTTGGGGGACGAGCCATCAGAGGCGACCCGCGATAGATGCGAACTCCGCATACAGGGTATGACGTGCGGCGCATGCGTGGAAGTGAGTCAGTTCCCACTTGTCTGCAGCCACGTTCAGACTCTTTGTACTAGTCCATCGAAGGAGTACTCCGGACGCAACCTGGCATACACTCTGTCAAGGTGGCGCTCCTTGCCGAACGCGGTGTCGTCGAATATGATCCATCAGTCTGGTCCGCAGACAAAATCATCAGCGTATTTCTGGTCCTCGTTCACGCCTTTCTTCGCTTACTCTGTCACAGGAAATATCTGACATCGGATTCGATGCGACTCTGGTTCCCGAGGCTCGGTCAGATACGGTCACTCTCCGGATATATGGCATGACCTGCTCGTCATGTACATCTTCCGTCGAAAATGGTCTGCGCGAGATGCCCGGAATCAACAACGTTGCAGTCTCTCTCGCCACAGAGACCGCAATGATCGACTTTGAGCCCGGCGTCATCGGCCCACGAGAGATGGTCGACAGAATCGAAGAAATGGGCTTTGACGCTCTGCTTTCCGACCACCAGGACGCCACTCAAAAGTTGTCTCTCGCAAGGACGAAAGAAATTCAAGAATGGTTTGGTCGCCTCAAGTGGAGCACTGCGTTTGCACTGCCCGTCTTCTTCCTTAGCATGATCGCACCGCACATAGGGTTCTTGCACCCATTCATCGAATATCGTATATTCAACGGCATATATTTCACCGACATTCTAATCCTCGCCCTCACCACCCCCGTGCAATTTTGTATCGGCCAGAAATTCTATCGTTCCGCATTCAAGGCACTCAAACATAGAAGTCCCACCATGGATGTCCTCGTCACGCTCGGAACGTCTGCTGCATATTTTTATTCTATCCTCGCTTTGGTGTTTGCTGCCTTCAATACTACACCCGGATTCCGTCCCCTTGTCTTCTTCGACACGAGCACCATGCTCATCACCTTTGTCTCTCTCGGCCGGTGGCTAGAGAACCGCGCAAAGGGAAAGACGAGTGCTGCGCTCACCGATCTCATGGCCCTTGCGCCGGCAATGGCAATTATCTACACAGATGCGCCATCGTGCACTCAGGAGAAGCGTATTCCCACTGAGCTCGTGCAAGTAGGTGATACAGTCAAACTTGTCCCGGGGGACAAGGTACCGGCGGATGGTACTGTCATCCGTGGTACCTCTTCCATCGATGAAAGCGCCATCACTGGAGAACCCATCCCGATTCTCAAACAGTCCGGGGATACGGTCATCGGTGGGACTGTCAACGGCTTGGGAACGTTCGATATGCTCGTCACAAGGGCAGGCAAGGACACCGCACTTGCGCAGATCGTCAGACTCGTCGAAGAGACCCAAACATCCAAGGCACCTATACAGGCGTTTGCAGATCGTGTCGCGGGGTACTTTGTACCGGTCGTGATCACTCTTTCTGTGCTCACGTTTGTGGCATGGATGATAATTGCGAACGTGCTCCATGCGGAAGCACTGCCCGCGATGTTCCATCGACACGGGGCAAGCATACTCGCTGTGTGCTTGCAGATGTGCATATCAGTAGTTGTCGTGGCTTGTCCTTGCGCGTTGGGCCTGAGCACACCAACCGCCATTATGGTGGGCACTGGGGTGGGAGCCAAGAACGGTATTCTGATCAAAGGTGGGAGGGCACTGGAAGCGAGCCGATCCATCAAGCGGATTCTTCTCGACAAGACGGGCACAGTGACCGAGGGCAAACTTGGCGTCATGGGGCTTGCTTGGGTTCCTCCGCGGGACGGTCATCTACCCGATGAAACTACCGGACCATGCCCACTTACTGTCGCGTGTGCGGACGGGGTGACGACACGTGCAGCTGTGATTGCAATGCTGACAGCAACCGAGGCACGTTCAGAACACCCTCTGGCCAAGGCCATTGCAACGTACGGGAAGGACTTGCTGAGGGAGTATGAGCTCGATGTAGCCCAACCCAAAGTGGAGTCGTTCGAGAGCGTCACCGGGGCTGGCGTCAAGGCTGTCGTTTCACTTTCATCATCAAAATACACCGTTTTGGTCGGCAATCCGAGATTTGTCACACAGTCCGAGGAAGCAAGGCTACCGTCCACATTAACCAATTTTGGAGCACGAGAGTGTCCGCTAGCACGGGTGGTCGTGTACGTATCGATGGGTCGGGGCTCTTCTCACCCTGTTCCGATCCTAGCGCTATCCCTTTCGGACGCGCCAAAACTGTCATCCGCGCAAGCCATCAGGGCCTTACGGCTGATGGGTATCGACGTTGGCATGATGACAGGGGATGGAATGAGCACGGCTTTGGCCGTGGCGAAGCAGGTGGGCATTCGACCGGAGGACGTATGGGCGAATATGAGTCCCAAGGGCAAAGCTTCGTTGATAGCTGATATCATGAAGAAGGAAGATGGAGGGGTCGCCATGGTGAGTTTCGGTTCGTTACGCCTTCGCTTTACCTTGACCACTTGTCCTCCAAGGTCGGAGACGGGATCAATGACTCCCCTGCGCTAGTTGCTGCTACCGTTGGCATTGCACTCAACTCTGGCACGACGATTGCAGTCGAGGCAGCCGATATTGTCCTCATGCGTTCTGATCTGCTCGATGTCGTTGCCGCTCTCCACCTCTCTCGTGCCATCTTCCGTACGATCCGGAGAAACCTCGCATGGGCATGCATCTATAATCTGTTTGGGATTCCGCTCGCGATGGGGTTACTTCTTCCTTTCGGAGTCTACGTGCATCCAATGATGGCAGGTGCTGCGATGGCGTTCTCAAGTGTAAGCGTGGTAACCAGTTCGCTGTTATTGAGGCGGTGGAGAAGACCGACGGAAAGCGTGTTGGAAGAAGAGGGGGAAGCAGAAGAGAAGCTGAATGTAGGACGATGGAACCTATGGGGAAACATCCAGGAAGCGGCATGGGGGACCTGGTCGTCGTTGAGCGGGAGGACGTCGATGGCAGGCTACCGTCAGTTGCCGATCGAATTGAACGACTCTGTTTGATCTTTTTGGGATTGTACTAGTAGACTTGTATGCTTGCTCTGTTGTCACCATGTCTGCCCTCGGAAGCGTTTTCTTGGGTGATTTTCAGAGACACCGCGTCTTGTCTACCCCACCGTCATCCCCACCGCCAGTCAGCGGCCCCGCCGACGGAATGACCACCGCGTCACCCAAACACTTGGAAGACGTCCTCGAATCCCTCGACGGCACCGAATCTCCCACCAAGACCTCTGCCTCGCTCCCCAAAGGACGCGAGCCGCCCACCCACATCGATCCCGTCCTCTCGCTGGAACTGCGACTGCGCTGGTTAGAGGCCCTCCTTATCGGCGTCCGTCAGGAATCGCGCGATCGCAAGGGAAGAGAGAAGCCCTCGGAACTGAGACCGGGCGAGAGCCTCATTCATCTCGTCGCGGACGTGCAACGCCGGTTGAACAGCGTCGTCGAGTCCAACGACGGCCTCAAAAAATTCATGCATCAATGTGCGTCCGCGCGTTATCGTGGGGTGGGGTGGGGCTGACGGCCTCGACGGTAGATGACCAGCACGCACAGCTGCTCACGCCCGCGTTTGCGCTCTCCGGGACCTTACAGGGGCCCGCACCGACGTACGAGAACATGTCCTCGGAGGAACTCGAAGCGCTGCTCTCGGAAATGGAACCCGACATTCGCGCCGCCGACCGAGATATGCGCGACATTGAGCTGCTCGAGCAAAAGGGGGTCTTGTCGGCAGGAAAGCTAGCGGGTACGCCGCCCTCCTGTGTTTGGCACGTCGTTCTGGCATGCTGAAGAGGTTTACAGACTATGAGGCATTGCAACCGCGGCTGCATGCGCTGCTCGCCGCGCAAGAACAGGACGTAAAATTGGCGGCCTCTCTCGAGAAACGGATCGCTACCCTCGTGGAACGTCACGCCACGCATGTAAGTTGTTTCCGAGTGCATGCGACGTGTGCGTGTCTAACATCTCCTAGGTAGATGCACTCTCAGAACTTTTCGTCGCCTGGGACGACGTGCTCACTGAGACGGAGAGTAAAGTCAAACGATTGGAACGAGACAAGGAGGAACGACAGCGGTTAGGATACGAGTAGCCCGTTCTTGTAGTATCTCTACGGTCGGATTGCATAATGATACTCCGTATAAACATAAGTAATCGTTCCAAAATTACTCTCCCTGCTGGCCCCAGGAATAATTAGTTGTACGAGATGGCATCATGGGAATCTGATATCGGGAGGGGTAACCTACAAAAGGGATCAAGGACATCCAAGGCTGAAAGTATGGGCGCACATGGTAACAGTATCGCAGCCAGGAGATTACAACTCACACGGAAAAAATTACAGTGGAGAATCGTAAGGAGCCCGATCGAAAAGCCACCAAAAAGCGAGAGAATAACGAACAACAAACAAGACAACCTGGAGAGCACGGTCTGAGAATCAGTCCCGTGCTACCCAGTCGGTGCTCCGAGAGACCAGCTCGATTGAATTATCCATGCCCCAAAACAGGCGCTCGGTAGCGCTACGATTGCTCCAGCTCTTCTGGTCGCGCAGTATCATGGCCTACCAGCGCAAGTTAGAGCTCGTTCCCAACACGACGAAACCCATGCTTACCTGCTGTGCGCCAAAGTTGCGCTGATCGTGAGCAAACAGCTCAACATTTTCCTCTAGCGCCTCTGACAAAATCTGAAGGTCCTGCAGGATAGCTTGCAGCGCACGAACCGCCGAGAGGATGAGAATTTCTTTCCGATTGCGGATCGTGGAGCCGTCGCTGTTGGGCGTGGGCAAAGTCTTTGATACATTTTGAAGAACAGTATGGAGGATACGCTTCGTCTCGTTCATGATCTTCTGTGCTTGTGGAAAGTTCTTCCTCGATACCAGGACGAGGGCGCGCGTGATCATGTCCGATGCAAGGAGTTCCATACGGCGCCGTACAATGACGGGGTCCGAAGGTTTTGGGGTGCTTGGCGAGGCGGGTACAGTCATAGGCAGGAGTGTGATGGTCAACAGCACGGGATGTGCAAGTCGAGATATCTGTTTCGTTGCGGCAGGGTCATAGAAAGACCCGTCCACCTCCAACACAGGCACCTCATCGATCATTCGATCCATCATGCCGTCCACAAGATTCGGGGAGTCGTCGATGGCCAAGGAGTCGAGACCCATGGACTGCACGAATTGGTCAGTCGCATTGAGGGTCCTACTACTGTGATGACCAGATGCCACACGGCGGCTTTCGGTATTATCGAGTTCGCATTCGACGAGCATTTCTTTACATTCCCCGTACCGTAACTCACCGACGTCGATGTCGACATTGTGGCCGTCAGTGGACAGAATTGACGAAGGGCCGCCAGAGACTTTGCGGATGCGGAAGCGTTGCCCGTCCACAATCTTCATGTGGAGCTTCATGTTGAGCAAGCCTATTGACATCATACCACCCACACAACCAGCAAGGCATGCCCGAAGATCATACCAATCCTTGACAAACGTGTATGTTCCACTGGTGTGGTTCGACATCAGCCAGAGGGAGGCAGGGTCATGCGAACGACCGTAACCAAACGAATGAATAGGCATGTTGGCTGCCTCAGCACGAGCAAGAACTAGATCCATCTGAGCACGTCTTGTGCTGTCCGACGCGTCGCTGACAAGTACCATGCCCGATATGGGATTGCGTGACTTGCGTTGCAATACAACGTCAAGACCTATGTGACGTCAGCAAGTCCCGTTCAAAAACCTGGATGAAACTGACCGTGGTTCACAGCGGTGACTACGTCAGTCTTTTCGTCTTTGGAAGCCCTGACCAAGAACTCGTCCTCCTGGTTGGTATCTGGACGTCCGATTTCGTCGATGAATTTCTGCAATCTGTTTCTGCTATGGGTCCGTCCTGGGCTGAGGTAAGGCGTTTTTCGTACTCGTCCTCCCGTCCCGACCTCAAATGTCACCAAACTCAAACGATCCTTTATTCCCAGGGAAGCAAGAATAAAGTCGAGTGAGGTTTTGATGACGCGCGTCTTGAGATCTGCAGTGCTGCGAGGTGAGTTGGGAGGAGGCAATGAAACGATGAGGATCAAGTCGAGGGGTGGGTGCGGGATCGGCGCGAGGGAATTGGATGGCGCTGACGATACATGTGGTGTCACGATGCCAGAAGTATCATAACGCAACATTGGGTCCTCCTCGCTCAGAGTCTGTAACCTGTGTGGTACGGGTCGTTGATGAACCGAGCCATGTGACGTGGTCGACGACATGGTGGACCGCGAAGATGTCTGGAGAAGACTGTCCACAGTGCTGGGGGTGGTGGAGGCAGTACTACCGCTGAGCATTCGGGCTGCCTTTTCTGAACCGCCAAATTCCTCGATGTCTGCAGCATGGGATTGGGTTGCCTGTGCTTGCTGCTGTTGGAAAGAAGTGACGAGGGTCTGGATCTGGCTTCTCCATGACTCGAGGGAGGAGCGATCTTTGAATACAAGGATGAAGGAATCCAGACGTTCGTCTTCCATCTCGATCGTGAGACTCAAGTCTCCGCTTGTGCCAGCAGTAATGCGCTTGATGTGGCGCACGTAGATACGCCCTTTGAGCCTAAGGACGCCTCTGGATTGGCTGCTTGAGGCGGAGATGGCGGTGGACGAGTCGTTAAACCCAGACGAAGGCAAGAAGCGGCCGAGAGAGCGTTTCTTCTCCTCTACTACGCAGATGATGGCTTCTTTGAATAAATAGACGTAAAATTCGCGAACCAAGGCGTCACGGCGGACGGAGAGTAAGTCGTACATTTGCAGAGGGCCAAGGCCAGAGAGCGCGTGACCTTTCCAGTCGATGATTCGATTTCTGAGATCTTCGACGATCGCGCTGAAAGGGGAGTCTTCCTCGGTAGCGTGTGATGGGGCATACTGCGAAGACTCTGTATCTGCGGCATTGTATGGAGGGGCCCAACCCTCGGAGGGCGGTTGACGTTCTGGTTCACGTGACGGGTCGGTGTCTTGCCGGGAATGAATCGAAGTGTTCCGATGAGGAAATTGATCGGAGGCGACTGAGCTGGGTATAATGCAAGTATTACGCCTTGCGGCAAGTTCGATGATGACGATACAAGTGAGGGGCTGGGAGGTATCTCCGGATCTGACGATGGAAGAAAATTCGGGTCTGACTTGAATAGAAGGAGCGACGATATAGTAGGAATCGCTGGGAGTTGACTTTACAGAGACGGCATAATCGGTGGGGTCATCATCCGAGGGGTTGTAAGGGGTAGTCGTTGTTGGGGCTGTGATGCGACGATTTCGTGCTGTTGGGGTATCACGGCCGGGATAAACTGCAGGGGATGTGGGGTCACCCATGCCAGTGAGGGCAGCGAGCTCTGTATGCGGGGATAAACGCTGTTTGAGTGGTGCATGGAAGGACTGACTGTTTATTTTGCTGTTGTCGCCATCGCCGACCTTCATGGGACGTCGGCAGACGCCGCAGACGCCCAGGTTTGATTTGCGGGGAACAGCGGACCTGGATTGACCGGGGGGCGGGCCATAAACGGCGGTGAAGCAGGCCTAGAGTGGTATGAGAGAGGGAGAGAGGAGGGGAGAACAAGAGGTACTTCGTGAAGAGAGTGGCCGCATTCGGGGACGACGTGGGGTTTTTCGCCGGGGAGCCTGAAGCTGAAGCTGAGGGGTTCGAGACAGACTGGGCACTCCTGTTCGTCCTCGAGGGGGTCGTGGTTTGCGACGACGGGGAGGGGCGGGGGCATGGGTGCGTAGGGATGGAGGAGGGGGGACTGTTTGCGGTGGAAGAAGGTCTTGAAGTTTATCTTTGAGGAAGGGGTATCCAAAGATGGCGGATCCGCTCGATTCCGGGGTAACCAAGAAGGCTGAGGAGACAACATGGCAAGGATGGAAAAAAACGGGAGACGATTACGGACAAACGTCGTCTCGCCAAACTTTGTCGTATTATGTGATATCTGTTTCAAGTAGCCATGTCCAACGACGGCCTCTCCCCCGCCTACCACGACTTTCCTGCACCCATACAGTCCTCCTTGGGCGGCTTTGATTTCCATGGCAGGTCGAGCACAGACTTGCTCTCCGTCTGCTCACCGTAGATGTAGTATATTGGATATCCAGTTCACCTAAACACACGGAACATGCAAGGCAACTCCACGCGCGCATCGGTCGCGAGTTCCCAGAGGCAGCATCCTTTCTTATCGTCGCCCTCTTCTCGCTTATCTGCCCACAGCTTTTCCTCGGTCGCCTCCTGGATCGTCCAATCGGTACGCCGATCCCGCATGCACGTCACTCGTCCTGACCCCTTGTTCAGGTCCTCATCCGACCACCATGTTCCAGGTCAACACCCTCACTCCACACCAGACAGGTGCTCTGTTTGCCTGGCTCGTCGTCAACCGCGGTCCCTGCGAGTACGAAATCCATCTCATCAGTTGCGCTGATCCTATCCTCTCGCTAGTGTCTTGATTCACCCAAACACCGGCAATGCATACAAGGACCACGCAGAACTCGCTTCTTGGATAGGGAAACCCTGGCCGATGCTCTTGGATATGTTGAAGAGCCACTCGTCTTGATTCAGAGTCCATACTAGAATCTTTACCGTAGTAGTGTTTCGACCGAGAGGTCCGATCCGTAATAAACCTAGCCGACCGGCTCTTGGCCTGAAGCTTGACCACGACCATGGCATCTGCGCGCTTCATCTTGGACAATGCCCTCGACGCAGTGGGCAACACTCCCCTCATCCGACTAGACAAGATTGCTGCAGAAGAGGGCCTCAAGTGCAACCTCTGTAGGTCATCGCCCCCGTCTCGCCCGCCGTCTGTGTATAATTTTCTTTCCTAGTGGGCAAGCTCGAATGCCTGTCCGTGGGCGGCTCAGTCAAGGACAGAATCGCCAAGGCCATGGTCCTTGCCGCAGAGAAGGAAGGCAGACTCGTCCCAGGTCAAAGCGTCGTCATCGAGCCAACCTCGGGCAA
>JBBPTZ010000199.1:0-29896 GCA_038094315.1 Phylloporus cf. tubipes | reverse complement strand
TGCTGTTTCAATAGCATCTTGCCAGAAAGAGAGTGGTAAACAGAAGGTGAGATGCATAGCATTTGCCTTCTCAATGAAAGTTTGATTAAACTGTTCTGCATGACCATTTTGTTGTGGTGTGTGAGGCATAGAGGTTTGATGCTCAATGCCCTGAGATGAGAGGAATGAATGAAGATGTTCATTTATGTATTCCTCCCCTTGGTCTGAACAGATCACAAGAAGCATGTAGCCAGTGTGTTTTTCTGCCCAAGAGGTAAGATTTTTTAAGGTAGTGGTGGCAGCAGATTTATCACAAAGGAAGTGAAGAGCCATGAAACCAGAGTAATCATCAAGGAAAGTGATGATCCATCTATAATGATTTTGAGTTTGGACTGGGAATTCACATAGATCAGTGTGGATGGGGCCCAATGGACAAGTAGCACAAGAGGTTGACTTAGGGAAAGGTCATTTATGTCTTTTACCAAGTTCACAGCTGTGACAAGGTAAGTGTAATTTCTGTGAAGAAAAAATGGGTACACTGTAGAAAACACCTAGGTCCTATGGGTGGATAAAAAGGGTAGTCTGATCCAGTCAGTAGCAAGGGTTAAAGTGAAAGGATATGAAAGATTTGTCCCAAGGATAGCAAAAGAGAACAAAAGTAGAAGGATGATGCTTAGGAGTTGTTCCCCAACCAGGTGAGCTCGCACCTGCTGTCCATGCACTCCTTAAGCTTTAGAGGCTAGTGTAGGACTCTTCAATAGGGGTCTGGCCAGTACTAGGGTGGATAGTTGTATGCAAGGTTGATGACGTTGGTAGGAGCTCTTGCCTATGAGCCAGATAGTGAAAGAATGGTCCAGAAGGCTTAGGACTGTCATAAAAGGGAGAATGGAAAATGATTTCAAAATACATAAGACACCCTTTTATAGTCCAGGCATACCCAATGTAGGGATCCTGGGCTTCCTACATATGAAATCGTATGTTCCCCCAAGTCCTAGAATCACTTACATTTGCCCGTCTCTGCTTCCTAATCATCTGGTCTGTCCTGCTGACCATCTGGCTCATCCAGTTGTATCATCCAGTCTGCCCAGAATCTACTACCCAGTCATAGGATACTTCATGGCCATCCAGAACGTCCACATCTGTCCATATGTGTCCTTTGTCCTCTGTTCATGCACCTAGGCTCGTCAGTAAGTGCTTTCCTACTATCCTTTGCTTAGCTTCCATTATACCATGTTCACACTACTACTCAAAATGGGCTTACTCCCTTCACGACTACTATACTCCCCCTTATCCTTGATGTTTCATTGGTTGCTATGGACTCCATTTGCATGTGAAACTTACTTAGAGTCTCAGGTATGCCTGGACTATAAAAGGGTGTCTTATGCATTTTGAAATCATCTTCCATTCTCCCTTTTATGATGGTCCTAAGCCTTCTGGACCCTCTTCTCTCTATCCAGCTTGTAGGCAAGAGATCCTACTGACATTGGTGACTTTGCATATGACTATCCACTCTAGTACTGGCCAGACCCCCATGGAAGAGTCTTACACTAGCCTCTAAAGCTTGAGGAGTGCATGGACAGTGGGTGTGAGCTCACCTGGTTGGGGAACAACTCCTAAGCATCATCCTTCTACTTTTGTTTTCTTCTGCTACCCTTGGGATGAACCTTTTGTACTCTTCTGCCTTAACCCTTGCTACTGACTGGGTTGGACTACTCTTTTTATCCATCCACAGGACCTAGCTGTTTTCTACACCAAGACTCTAAGTATGTATCACATGCTAATGGAGTCTGTGGCAACTGATGAAACATCAAGAATAAAGGGGAGTATAGTAGTTGCGAAGGGAGTAAGCCCATTTTGAGTAGTAGTGCAAACATGATATAACAGAAGCTAAGAAAAAGATAGTAGGGAAGCACTCACTGACAAGCCTAGGCACATGAACAGAGAACAAAGGACATGGATGGACATATGCGGACATTCCAGCTGGCCACAAAGTATTCTATAACTGGGTAGTAGGTTTTGGATGAACCAGACAGTATGACTGGATGGGCCAGATGGTTAGCAAGATGGACCAGATGATTAGGAAGTGAAGGTGGGCAGATGTAAGTAATCCTAAGACTTGGGAGAATATATAATTTCATATATAGGAAGCCCAGGATCCCTACAATGCCACTTGCAAAAATGCTGATATTTTTGGCCAACCTCACAGTGGACCCAGCATGTATAGATGATGAAAAAAGCAGATGGGCTGGGGTGAGAATAGAGTACAAAAGATATGGATGGGCCTACCAATAAGGTTGCTGGACTGTACTGAGAAATACATGGTAGATCCAATGCAGATATAGTGTAGTAGGGCTGAAGACATTGCCTGGGCCCAGAGGTGTTGTCAGCAAATTACATGTTTGGGCCTAGGGTGTCATTGGCAAAACACACGGGTGGGCCTAGGGTATCATCAGCGATGTGCATGGTTGGGCCCAGAGGTGCCATCAGCAAATTGTTGGTAATGTACATGAATGGGCCCAAAGGTGTTGTTGGCGAATTACATGGATGGGCCCAGAGGTGCCATCAGTGAAGCGCACAGGTGGGCCTAGGGTGTCATTGGCAATATGTACAGTTGGGCCCAGATGTGTCATTGGCAAGACATACTGATGGGCAAAGAGGTGGCATTAGCAGTTTTGGCTAACAGGCCCAGAAGAAAAGCAAAGTACAGACCAACATGTTTTGGTCCTCACAAATGGCAGTTTTCTTTTGAGAATGGACAAATGCAAGTGTTTGGTTCTTCTCAGCTTGATCAAGGAGCTTCTCGTAGCAAACTTTGTTTATGATCTGGAGCCACTTGATACATAGCATGAAGTATTCTAACTTTGCTTAGAATATTTGGCTATTTACTTTGTCTAAAGCTTCTAGCTGTTACACTTGGCCTAGGGAGGGGCAGGCATAGTTCCATAAGACCTGAAGATGGGAGACAAAGGATGAGAGATCCTAGGGATTTTCTAGCGACAAACATTTGTTGCAATACATAGGGAGACGGAGGAGACCTTGGGGCTGCCAAGGGATACAAGGGACAAGGTGGTATTGCACAATGACAATGGTTGAAGCAATACAGAGATCACTCAGAAGTACACCTAGGACTTGGAAAGGGCAAGGCCTAAGCATGGCTTAGGGACAAGACAAGAGAGTGCTTGGATTCAGGTAGTAGTACAAGAAAGACAAGCATGAGAAATAAATGTACATGAATGGTGGGTTTATATATGAAGGGGAAAATGGGGATTACACAAGCAGGCATGGAAGGTCATGGAATGTTGTAGAACATTCATGACAAAGTGTCTGAGATAAGAGATAAGCTGAAACAACTAGCCCCTCAGGACCAACCACTTACCCTTAGAATCAAGTAAGGGGCCTTGGATGGATAGTGGAATCTCACTAGGATTGGCTAGGAAATTCCAAGAGAACAAGACTAGGAAAAATCCTAGTGCTTGTTCTTGGCCTTTATATACCGGTCTAGTGTTTACAATAGTAGACACTACATCTACAATATCTTACACTATCTGACATGAGCAATCCACATGTATTCGTAGGGCTATTCTATGGAATAAGACTATCCCTTGTATAGTCCTAGGATGTTAACTCAGATTGACTTGGATTGAATTGGTATTGATAGGTCATGAGTCACATTACATTTCGCCTGTCTTTAGTGAGTCATCCAGTTGGGTGTATGTTACATTGTGGGAATGCATGGGGTATATATCCACATGACATTAGTAGGAATGCAGTTAGGTTTAGTAAGTTATTCATTTAAGGGGCTGTGTTTAGTCATGAGGTTAAATAGGTTTGTATTGCCTTGTACTGCCTATGCAGATTGGATGGATTGAATTTGATTGGATAGGATTGACTTGCATTGACTTGCATTGACTTGCATTGGCTGGATTGAATCTGATTGGACAGGATTGAAACAGTTAGACCAGATTGCATCAGATTGAAGTGTATTGACTGGACTGTACTGGATTGAACTGTATTGAACCACATTGGATTAGGAAAAGGGGGGAAACAAGGTGATTGTAACATAAGCAGGAGCAAATGAAAGAAAGTTGGTTACCAGGCAAGTGGCTATTGGAAGATAGGAAATTCAGGTATGATAGTAACTGGCTGAAAAAAATGAGCATCCAATGTGTCGCTGGAATGGGCTAAGTAATACATGGAAGACAAGCATAACAAGGAAAGAAAGAATCGTAACACTAGCAATGCTAACTCTTTGCTTAGCAATTCTGCTCTTCTCAGTGCACAAATCAGAAACACTTTGGCAGCCCTATTCTTTGCTATCTGAATATCACCATCTATGCCTTCTTGGCATTCCTTCCAACCAGCTCCAAAAGGAGCATTTATTGATTGTAAATATGCCAAAGATTCTTTTAGTGCTATTTTTCCATCAGTATGCAGGCTCTCAGTCATATAGGAGATGAGAATAGCATATACTTAATACATCATACTCATCCATTGGTATTCTGTGGTTTTCCAATGCTGTTTTCAGCCAGTTTGTTTCTATGCAGTCTGAAATCACAGTTAACAAATACAAAATTCATACAACTACATGTGAAAGCATGTACCCCATTGAGAAAACCAACCACAAAGTTCATTAATACAGCACTTGTGCTCAGCCAGAATGGCCATCTTCATTTCCCAGAATTGCTTCTGGATGTCAACCCTTTTGTAAATTGTAAACCCTTGTATGTATAGCTAGCAAACGAACATACCAATTACTGTCATTGTTATGTGTAGCGTCACAAACAAGACCTGGAACAACAGGAGTAGCTGATGTTCTATTCAAAGGTAACAATGACAGGGATGGTCAACATTTTGAGAGTAAGTGAAGGAAGTTCTCAAGGGGAAGACCTTGGAACATGCAGAGTGACTCAGTAGTGTGCAGAGACTAAGAGAGGTCCTAGGGGTGGTTCAAGATACAACACTAGTATTACATAGATCAAGAATGGGGTCTACTGTACAGGCAATAGCAGCATAAATACTCTATTGTATGTAAGCAGTAGAAACTGATGGAAGTGGACAGAACTACTGCAGATTATCTAATATGTATGAGTAAGGTGGGAGGAAAGCAGGATAACGACACCACTGTAAGAGAAGCAGCAAAGGAGATAAGCTGTCCATGGAATGTACAAGATAATCAAGGAATAAGTCTGGGGCCTGGTCCAGTAGGATCCAATAGAACAGCATCAGGCCAGAAAGTGGGATAGAGGCACTGCTGGGTCAGTGATATGATGAACAGATAGTGTTTCCAGCAGGGGTCAGAATTGAAGCAAGCAAAGGAAAAAAGAAAAATGGAGGTGCGTAAGAGTACAACCATAACAGTCATCCATGGAACTATCAGCAATATTGCCAGTGCCAAGGGATCCTGGACTGTTGGCACTATCATTGGACATTGAGGTGCTGTAACCAAGATCATGATTTTCCTCCATAACAACATTTTCTCCCTCTGTTCTGATTAATGGTGGCTCCACAATAGTTGTAGGATTGTTTGAACCCATCTGAACTTCGCTGATGCCCATACCAATCTGTTGCCAACACTTCTTTCCCTGCCAGCTGCCACTATAAATATTATTATGCCAAAGTATTCTAAAGATCAAATGTAAACCTCACCTTGTATTAGTTGATTGTGGCATGATGTTTGGAAGCATCTCCACCTGGTCCAGCCCCATCCCTATGGTGGAATGATGCCAAGAAACTAAAGTATTCACTGTGTTTTTAAGCAACATATATGGATTTAGTATTTACCTGTTATGGTTGTACTCTTACGCACCTCTGTTTTTCTCTTTTCCTTTGCTTACTCTGACCCCTGTTTGTCATATCACTGATCCAGCAGTGCCTCTACCCCACTTTCTGGCCTGACACTGTTCTTTCAGATCTTACTGGACCAGGCCCTGGACTTGCTTCTTGATTATCTCATACATTCCATGAACAGCTTATCTTCTCTGCCACTTCTCTCACAGCAGCATCATTATTCCACCTTCTTCCCACATTACTCATATGTATTAGCCAATCTGCAGTAGTTCTACCTGCTTCCATCAGTTTCTACTGCTTACATATGCTAGGGTACTTATACCATCACTGCATGTACAGTAAACTCCATTCTTGATCTTTGCAATACTAGCATCATGTCTAGAAACATCCCCTTGGATCTCTATTAGCCTCTGCATGCTATTGAGTTGCTCTGAGTGTTCCAAGGCCTTCCCCTTGAGAACCCCCTTTGCCTACCTTTGAATGTCAACCATTCTGTCATCATTACCTTTGGACTGAACACCAGCCACCCCTGCTGTTCTGGATCTTGTTTGCAATGCTATGCATAACAAAAGATCAAGAATCTCCCTCTGTCCTTCCTATTTATGAAGCAGGACCAATCCACCTTTGCCACCATAGCACACCCATTGAGAACCCCTCACTTTCACCCTCCACAGTCAGATGACAAAACCCAGATCCCCATCCCAGAATACATCCCTTATCACTGTCGACCCCCACCCACAGGCCTCCCCCTGTCTGCACAACCTAGAACTCCACCCACCATACCATTGCCCCCTCATACTCCTAGTCCAATCACTGTCACCCCTCATATTGTCCACTGAACTCAAAGCAGCCCTTCTTGCTGACTTCTCTAGAAAACCCGCCAACATCATGCGTTGGATGGAGGCAATGTGTGTCTACTTTGATATCAACCCCTTGCTCTATGCCACCAACAAAGCCAAGGTCATGACCACCCTGAACAAGATGAGTAAGGGTCAAGATGTCTCATTCTCTGAGATGTGGTATGACCTTATGGCTGACCCAAACTTCTTCTCCAAGAAAACCTTCAAGAAGCTGGCTATAAACTTCCAGACCACCTTCTATCCCTTCAATATCAAGGCCACTGCCTGCCATGAGCTTACCAAGCTCCAACAGAAGTTCTTTCATATCACCGGAGGTGTTACTAATGATGGCTTCCAGAAATTCATCACTGACTTCCAGAACCAGGCATCTAAGGCCAGAATGACTGATCAAGAAACCCTCATCAACCTCTTCTCCCTTGGGCTTGACTTGTGCATCTCCATGCTCATTATTGGCATCAAGAAAGTCCCCACCACCATCACAGAATGGATCACTAAGGCTTTTCATACCCAGGTCTCCCACATAGATGCCATAGCCAAGGGATGTACTCCTTCCTCCCTTATTCACCATCACCCTGCTGCTGACCCCAATGCTATGGATGTCAACACCATCCATCTCAACAAGCTTACCCCCGCTGAGCATGCCAAATGTGTCAAGAAAAAATTCTGTTTCCACTGCTGCAAAGGGGGCCATAATACTGGAAGTTGTCCCACTGCCTTACATACCACCATGTCCCCTACCCCCTGCCACACATAGAATATTCACAACACCAAAACTGCCCCTGCTCCTGTAACCCCCACTTCCTCCATGCCTGCTGTCACTCCCTCTGCCATTGATGCATATGTCAACACCCTGAAAACTCAGGGCAAGAATGAGGATGAATTCCTCCAAATACTCAAGGTCTGCTTCAAGTGTTATGCTTGACCCAGGTAGGGGCAAGTGTAGTCTTGGACTAACGAGACAACATTGGCAGAAGTGTAAGCTTGACTGGATATGGAAAGGTCTAGAGGCATAAGCCTGACTAGAATTGTGATGGAGAGGGTCTGGTGACAGACATCAAGGAGTCGAGGGGGTCAGCTAGGCAAACAACAAGACAGACTCATAGTAAGTGATCAACTTGGTGTAATGCCAAGAAGAAATAGCTTAGAATATACATATGTGTGCAACCAGTATTTAAAGAAAAGAAGAATGCGCACAGACCAAGGATGTGAAAGGAAACTATCATCAAGATCTGCATAGAACATGGTCAAAGAAATGTGACTAAGTAGAGAAGGAAACACTATTGGATGGGAAGAAACAATGACTAGAAAGTGATGAGTAAGATTGGCTGATATGTAGGGAGATGAGTCATCATAGGGAAAAGGAAATGGTGTCTGTGAGAATGTAGAGAAAGAAAGGGGTGAATCATAACATTAAGGATATAGCCAAAGAAAACACCTCCATCGCTGCCATTGACACCAAGGATTTTTAGAACAGAAAGCTACCTTGACATCTCCTTCCCTATCCATTTCCAATGTACTAGTAGCCTTGTCAAATAAATAAACACTTCTCATCCCCATTAAATTGCAGGCCCTTGGAAAAATTGTTGACACCTTTGCATTCATCAACTCCAGCACCATTGGAAATTTCATTGATGTTGGTCTCCTCACCCAAGCCAATTTTCCCCTCCAACATCTACCACACCCAATCATTGCACACAATATGGATGGCACTGCCAATGCCAAAGGAACAATCCAATGGAAAACCTGGATCAGTCTCAAATTCCCCTTCACGAATGATGAAGAGGAACTCATGGTCTTAAGCCTTGGACACTGACAAATCATACTCAGAATGCCATGGCTCCAAAAATGGAACCTCCACATTGACTGGGCCAACAACCACATTACACTCCTGCACAACCCCTGCCCCATTACCAAAGTCTATCCTTTAAATCCTGCTGAACATGAGGCCTGCAAAGCCTTTGTGGAAGAACACCTGAAAACTGGATGGATTGTCCTGTCTAAACCCCTCCAAGCCTCACTGTTCTTCTTTGTACCCAAGAAAGACAGAACCCTGCGCCCCTGTCAGGACTATCAGTATTTGAACTCCCACACCATCCACAATGCCTACCTGCTCCCCCTCATTCCTGAACTCATTGACAATATGAAGGAGTCTATGCTCTTTACCAAATTTGACATCTGCTGGGGGTATAATAACATCCACATCTGCGAAGAGAATCAGTGGAAAGCTGCATTCATCACACCACTCAGTCTCTTCGAACCTACTGTTACGTTCTTTGGCTTTAACAATGCACCTCCCACTTTCCAGGCTTTCATGAATAACATCTTTGCAGATATGATCGGAGAAAAATGGTTCAAGATCTACATGGACAACCTAGGCATTCATATCAAAGACAACATCACCCTCCACCACAAATGTACCCATTGTGTCTTGCAACGGCTTCACAAACACGGACTATCTCTAAAACTATCCAAATGCTCCTTCAACACTTCTCGCATGGAATACCTCAGTCTTGTCATCAGTCAAGGAAAGATCGAGATGGACCTCACCAAGTTAAAGGCCATCCAGGATTGGAAGCCTCCTTCCTTCATCAAGGCTGTTCACTCTTTTATGGGCTTTGCCAATTTCTATTGAAAATTTATACTGGACTTTTCTAACATCATTGCCTCCTTAAACCTTCTCACTTGAAAGAACAAGCCCTGGGTCTGGACAGGCTTTTAGCAGTGAGTCTTTGACCAACTAAAGAAGATTTTCTCATCTGCCCCCATTCTCCTCATACCTGACATCACCAGGCCATTCTCCATCATGTCCAACACCTCTCTTATCACCGCCAGTGCAGTCTTGATGCAAACCGACACCAATGGTGATCTCCATCATTGTGCATACTTCTCCTGTCTTTGGCTCTGCAGAGTACAACTATGACATTTATGACCACGAACTCCTTGCCATCATCCTTGCTCTCACAGAATGGCACCAGTATTTGCAAGGCACCACCCATCCAGTCACCATTATCACTGACCATAAGAACCTGTCCTATGTTAAGGACCCTCAAAAACTCTCCTGATGGCAAGCACACTGGTCACTCTTCTTACAGGACTTCAACATTATTTGGCACATCTTGCCTGGTACCAAGATGGGACCAGCTGATGCACTCTCCTGGAAATACCTTGTTGATATCTCCTCTAACAACACAGATGCTTCCATCATCCCCAACTCTGTCATCATTAATGCGCTTGATCTCACTCTTGCCCGCCACATTCAGTCATCCTCCCAATTGGACCCTCTCATACTCAAGGCCATCCAGAGTGTTCAAGAGGGCTCCCCCCTCTTCCCTCACTCAGCTCTTGAGGACTGGACCTTCGACACTGGACATCTATACTACAAGGGTCGCATGTATGTTTCTCTTGCCAACCACTCCACCCTTCTCCACATGCTACATGACTCCCCCACCATGGGTCATGTGGGACACTTTTGCACCAAGGCCCTTATCGAACATGACTACTGGTGGCCCAGACTCACTACCTTTGTCAACTCCTTCATCGCTGGTTGTGCCGTCTGCCAATCATCAAAAGTCAATACCTACCCCACTGTGCCACCCCTGTCATCTATCATCTCCACCACCATCCTCCTGTTTAAACAGCTGTCAATGGACCTCATCACAGATTTTCCTCCTGCCAAGGGACATGATTCCTTACTGGTCATGGTTGACCAAGGCCTTTTGAAAGGGGTAATTTTATGCCCTTGTTCCAAGACTATCAATGCTTAGGGAGTAGCCACTCTCTTTTTCCTTCACATCTTCAAGTGCTTTGGACTTCACAACTCCATTATCTCTAATCATGGCCCTCAATTCACCTTTGTGTTTGCCAAAGAACTTGCCTGCCTACTCCATTACAATGTCCATCTCTCCACCGCCTACCATTCACAAACTGATGGGCAAATGGAATGAACCAACCAGGAAATTGAAACATATCTGTGAATCTTCTGCCACAACAACCCCACATCATGGTCTGATCTCCTCACCACCACTGAATTCCACCACAACTCTATGCCCCACAGCTTCACCAAGGTCTTTTCATTCTCCCTCCTCCTAGGCTACAAACCCTGCTCCTATCCACCTCTCAGAAAAACCTTCCTTCTGGCCCTGGAAAGATGCCTCATACTCCTTGACAAAGCCTGAAATGAAACACTGGCCACACACAATTCCGCCTGTTGGATCATGACTGAATGTGCTGTTACATGTAGTGTTACAAATGAGATCTGGAACAATGGGAGTGGCTGATGTTCAATCCAAAGGTTAGAATGATAGACAGTTGTCATTTGAGGGGAAAGCAAAGGGGGTTCACAAGGGGAAGGCCTTGGAACACACAGAGCAACTTAGTAGCACATAGAGGCTAATAGAAGTCCGGAGGGATGTTTCAAGACAACGCTAGATTGCAAAGATCAAGAATAGAGTCTAGAGTACATGCAGCATTGGTATAAATACCCTAGTGTATGTAAGCAATAGAAGCCAGTGGAATTGGACAGAACTATTGCAAATTGACTAATACATATGAGTAAGATGTGAGAAAAGTGGGATGATGATGCTGTTGTGAGAGAAGTGGTGGCAGAGAAGAGCTGTCTGATGAAACATATGAAATATTCAAGGAATAAATCCAGGGCCTGGTCTGGTAGGATCCAAAAGAATGGTGTCAGGCCAGAAAGCAAGATAAAGGCACTGCCGGGTCAGTGATACAATGAACAGATAGTGCTCCCAGCAAGGGCTGGGGTCAGAGTAGGCAAAAGAGAAAAGAAAGATGAATGCATGTAATAGTACAACCATAACACACACCACCTGACACTTCTCCCCCTGGAAAGTCAGAGATAAGGTCTGGTTAAAGGCCTCTAACCTCTGCATTGACTACCCTTTCTGGAAACTTGCTTCCAAACACTTGGGCCCCTTTGAAATTGCTCAAGTACTATTGCCACTTGTATACCGCCTCTAGTTACTGCCCACCTGGAAAATACACAATGTCTTCCATGCCTTCCTCTTATCCTCCTTTTGTGAAACTCCCACATTTGGCCTGAACTTCACCCATCCACCATCAGATCTTGTCATATTAGAGGAAGAGTGTACCTAACTGCATGGAAAGGCTATCCATTGTTGGAAAACACCTGGGAATCCAAATCCAATCTCTGCCATGCCCCTAACATCCTCTTAGCTTATAAGTGTTCTCAAAACCTATCCTAGAACATACCCATCTGTCCCCACCAGTATATGCCCATTTGCCATATTCTCTTCCTCCTTCACCTCTTCCTTCTCTTCTCACATTGCTTCGCCCATCTGCCTACACCCCATCTTCCCAGCCCACTTGCCAGTCCACTTTTTACACCTCCTTTACACTACTATACTCACTAATAGCCACCTCCTCAGTATCATGGAATGCCTTTTGCTCTTTATGCTTGATGAAGTCTTCCAGGAACTAGTTCGTCTTTTCCTGGACATATCTGCTATACAGGTGTATCATGGCCAAGCCGCTCCTAGCGACCTCCCCACAGCCTTTGGCACTCCCATGTGCCTCCTCATTAACAATGCCCCCACCCATATCCTCACTTTGTTGCACCTTCATGGCTTTACCAACTTTGTTGAACAAATTCCTGCTCATAACATTTATTCCACCTTTCATTGTATTTTCTTGTGTATGTCTCCCGAAGAATGCACCCACTATGTATGCTCTGCCTTGACCCCTTCCCTGCTGCCTATCCCTGTCCCAGCTCCAGTCTTCTCTGCTCCTGCCAATCCCTCCACTATCTCCACTCTGCCACCTCCCATGTCTCTCCTCACCTGCATCTCTTTGCCTATCCCTTCTAAGACCTCCACCGCCATAGACCCTCCTACTATAGATCCTTTCAATGGCAGCCAATGCAACAATGACAATATTCAGACTATCCATACCTGGATGGTGCACACTGAAGCAGGCAACATATTTTCCTTCCCCTTGCATATCATCCCTTCTGCCATTATCTGCCCACCTGCCTTTACATTGACCAAGTGCTTTTGGTGTCATGCTTTGGGTCACTATTGCAAGGACTGCGTTCATTATTCCTGCCCTCACTGTCACTTATCTGCCCCAGGCCATGCTCAATCTAATTGTCTCCACATTCAATACGATGTTTGCAGTCATTGGGGACATAGTGCCTGATTTTGCCCCAGTCTCCCATGTACATGCTGTGCTCAGTTTGGGCACATACTTATTGACTGTCCACTCAAGCACTTATCAGCAGATCAGGCCATGGATATTTATGGAGATAACCAATCACTTATCCACCCCAGAGGTAACATTTAGGGGATTTACCAAGAAGACTGAGCCAGGGACTTGATTGTTGGAAGGGGGTAATGTTATGGTTGTACTCTTATGTGCCTCTGTTTTTCTCTTTTCCTTTGCTTACTCTGACCCCAGCCCCTGCTGGGAACATTACCTGTTTGTTGTATCACTGACCCAGCAGTGTCTCTATCCTACTTTCTGGCCTGATGCTGTTCTTTTGGATCTTACCAGACCAGGCCCTGGACTTGCTCCTTGATTATTTCATATATTCCATGGACAGCCTATCTTCTCTGCCACTTCTCTCACAGCAGCATCATTATCCCACCTTCTTCCCACCTTACTCATACGTATTAGCCAATCTGCAGTAGTTCTACCTGCTTCCATCAGTTTCTACTGCTTATATATGCTAGAGTACTTATACCATCACTGCATGTACAGTAAACTCCATTCTTGATCTTTGCAATACTAGCATTGTATCTAGAAACATCCCCTTGGATCTCTATTAGCCTCTGCACACTATTGAGTCACTCTGAGTGTTCCAAGGCCTTCCCCTTGAGAACCCCCTTTGCCTACCTTCAAATGTCAACTGTTTCATTGTCATTACCTTTGGACTGAACACTGGCCACTCCTGCTGTTCTGGATCTTGTTTGCAATGCTATGCATAACACATTATCTGCCAATGCAATATGATAACTCCTTTCATACCTGAACTTGATCTTTCCATTCTTCCTTGATGATCCCCCAGCTGACATCCAGTTCTCTAATTCTTCCTAAGATCATTTTCCATTCAGCATTTCACTCCTTCACCTTTGCCACCTTCCATGTCAGCCATGCTTCATCCAGAATTTCCATCACCTCTGGTGTAAAAATATTTCCTATACTGT
The DNA here is from genome assembly GCA_038094315.1 of Phylloporus cf. tubipes. Taxonomy (NCBI): domain Eukaryota; kingdom Fungi; phylum Basidiomycota; class Agaricomycetes; order Boletales; family Boletaceae; genus Phylloporus; species Phylloporus cf. tubipes. The sequence continues at coordinate 16,086 of JBBPTZ010000199.1, read as the reverse complement.
ATAGGTCCTCATCCTGCCATCAATCTAGTGAAAATGGCATTACTACAGTCAGTAGGAAATCATACCTTTAAGTGACCATGTTCTTCCATAGGATCTTGGCCCTCCTTGCCTTTATTAGTATTAGAGCCTTGAAATTGAGTTCTCTGGTCATCAGTATCACTGAATTGTGTTTCCAGCTCATCAGTGATTTCAGTGTCCAATTCAGCTGGTCAGTACATAGGGGACTTGGACATTGTATTCAAGGTTGGTGGATTGGTTGAAAGTAAAATTTTGTTCCCCCTAGAATACCCTGTGCAACTAAACTCTTTCAAGCTTCTGTTCCAATCCCAGACAATGATACCCCTAACCTTACACAACTACTTTGGCCATGCTGGGACAAGAAACTTTGTTTTGTACCTTATAACCTTAATTGATTGTCAGCCAAACCAATAATATGACATGACCTTGGCCATCTTGCTGAGCTTAAAATAGCAGGTAACATGACTCAGGGAATCCAGAGTGAAGACAGTCTCCACAGTTGATCTGCCTTGTATTCTAGTTATTCACAATGCCAAAAAACCCTAACAAAAGTAAAATCATCCATGGCAAGGTCACCCATGCCACTTGGGAGACCAAAGATACAAGCAGGGGATTGTGAACACATCTAGTGCCTGTTGATCCACTGAGCACTCCAATCTCCAAGAAGAAGACATTCAAGTCTACACTTTTCAATGGTATGTGCCCAGCACCAAACTAACTATTAGTGAAATATATTTCTCCAGTATCACCAATGCTATCCAATCAATCTCAAAAAAACCTTGATGATAGGTATTTTGATATTAGTGACATTCAGCTGATTTGACTTCTGCTGAAAAATGTGTGGTTTTTACTTTCGAAACATGTTTTGTTCATCACTAAACATATATATTTATCATAATGATAGACTTCAAATCAATACTTAAAAGAATGGGTCAATCATAAAGATGAATTTTTACAAGCTCTATTGGATTCTGAGACACTTCCAGCTTGCCAATGCTGCTTGATTTGCTCTATTGGCAATGGCACATATCAGTGCACCAATTGCTTCAGTGATCTCCTCTTCTGCACTTCATGCCTTCGGCAACAACATCTGAGGCACCCATTTCATAGGGTACTGCAATGGTCTGGGTTGTTCTTTGAAAACTCATCATTAGACCTGGTGAGTAACAGATTATCTGCATTTCATGCTTCTATATATTTTTTACATCAATAGGCAGGGTTTTGGCTACATCTCGGCCATGCTGGTGAGAAATGACCATTGGCAATGACAACAAACAAAAACAGTGAAAATGAAATATTCTTGGATAATGATAATGATTGGATAGATTTGAACTCTGATGAAGTTCCACCACATCTCTGGCTTCCAAAGGGAAAGGACTATCTGATGATCACCGATACCACTGGCATTCACTTCCTCCAAATCATTTATTGCACCTGTGTTGGTGCCCCCCCACTCTATTTACAGCTGATGAAATCAAAGCTGTTTCCAGCAACATTACAAAGGCCAAAGATGGTCTTCACTTTTGGTCTGCTGGACAATTTCATCCAAGACAACCTGAAGTGCAGAACATCAGGATCTAACTATTTCAATAAGATTCAATGCATCACATCAAATGTATTTCCATATTTAGTTCCAGTGTGTGCCATTTTTTGAATCAATATCAATTTCTAATCTCAGCTTATTAAACAGAATCAGTATCATGAATTACTCCAAGTAGCACAAATATGGAGACTCCTAAAACTTCTGAAATGGAATGGTTTTGGCCACACATTCAAGAGGCTGAAAGATGGTGAATTGGCATTATTTTGCCCAGCATGTCCTCAACCTGGCATAAATTGCCATGTGACCAATGATGAATCCAAACAGTAAGTATTCTCAATTTTGGGATTTTCCCATTTACTAATGTTCAGCTTAAAAATGGAAATATACCTGTACATTTGTAATGGATGGTAATTTCAAAGCTGAACACATGCATGATCAATCACTGGAAGACCAGGTGTGGCTCATGGACAGCCAGGCATATATGGTGTCCCAACAGCAATATCAGTCATATTTGAAAGCTACTCCCCACCTGTTACACTTGACCTGGGCAGGGGCAGGCGTAGTCTTGTGAAACCTAAAGAGTAAAGACGAAAGGTGAGAAGTCCTAGGGATTTCCTAGTGACAGGCATCTGTTGCAATATGCAGGGAGACGAGGTAGTCCTGTAGCTGAGGACCCAAAGAGTGAAATGGTGTTGTGCAACGACAATGGCCAAAGCAACACAGAGGCTACTCAGAAGTAAGCCCAAGACTTAGGAGAGGCAAGGCCGAAGAGGGGCTTCAGAAAGAAACAAGGGAACACTTGGATTCAGGTGGTAGTACGAGATACAAGGCAGGGGATCCAAGTGACTATGGTAAGGACTAAGTACTGTTGTACAATGTTGTCAAGGGTGTCTTTCTTGTTCGTAAAGGCAAACGTGTGAGTCAAAGTATGAGCAGTGATATACAAAGAAGTCAGAGTAACAGTGAGCTTACTAAGATGAGATATATGCCCAAAGGGGTTGGAGGAAGTGTCTGTGCAAAGGGAAGTAGTGATGGAAGGAGACAACATAGGGGAAAAGAATAAGTCATAACACCACCATTCAGAGGTGCACATAGTGCTCTAGAAATGGTTCAGTGGGTAGAGAGTAATAGGCCAATATAGCAAACAACCTGCCATAATCACCATGCAAAACTGGAGGCGACTGGAATTAGAGCTACTGCCTGTGCTCGGCATGGATGCTTTGTCCCACATTCAGTCATCGACTTCCAAAAGGGAGAAAGATGTGTATTCACTTGAAAGAATCATCTTTTAAAGATATTTCTGTTAAATATGTATCACAGGCAGCTAAACATGGATTATTCACTTTCGGAAGCTTTCAAATACAACATGGATGGCATCAAAAAAGCAATCTGCTTCTACAACATAAATTGCTCATATATAAAACACCTCCAAGAACAAGTCTGAGTCAACTTGTATCTTTGAATTCCACCATCTCTGGAAATAACACCAGGAATTAGCATCTGGCATATGCATGGCCATCAGCATGAGTGCTACACCCGGTATACACCCCTGTTCATCCCCAGAGCTGGTTGGGTTGATGGCAAAATCATTGAAACCTTATGATCAGTGCTAAACATTATCTTGGCATCCACATGCACCATGTCATCTCCTCACCAACAAGAGTTACTTGACTTCCAAATGAGTGACTCCAATTTCATGAAGATGATTCATATGACCCAAAGTTTGGCATGGAAACTGAAGGTAGCCAGAATGGCATTAGCTGAATTAGCCATAGCATTCAGTGACCTAGATAGATCTCTAACACCAGCACAAAGACAGCTGTGGGAATCTCAAAACACTTGGGCACAATGGGATTGCCAACAAAATCCAAATGCCATGGATGTATTTGGTGTTCAATTAAAAAAGGGTAAGGAAGTGTTACACTATCTTCACCATGATTTATAATGTGTCAATAGCTCCAACCATTCAGGTTGTGGAGGTGAAGATGTTGGAGTCTGGCAAATTGGCCATTTATGGTGGTGAATGATTGGCAACATGGTTGACAAGAGGGTTGAAAATTGAAGAAGCTCAAATTACTCTGCTGAAAAAGAAATGAAGATTAGGCAAAAGGCCGACTGACATCCAAAAACTTGCCCTCACTTAGCAAGCAGATCAGCTGAATGCCGAAATATCAAACTTCATTGCAAAAGCTTCCAAATTCATACATACAGAAGAATCAGCATATATTGAATTGGAACTTTCAGCTGATGCCAAACATCATAAAGGCAGAGAACAAGAAGAAGATGAACCTCCTAAGGAAGATGTAGGAATAGAATTGGATAGTGGATTGCTGCCATTGCCATCCACATTAGAAAGTACAATATGCAAACAGCAAATTCTAGCTGATCTAGCCAAACAGGAGCTGAAATTGCGCATTGAATAGGCAAATGATGCTCTACATGAAATACAGGTTGGATTTGCCAATAAGGCCATCCTCTTCAGGACAGATGTTCATCATGCAAGCAATCATGCTAAAACTACTCGTGCATGGGCCAAGATGCATTCTGTAAACACCTTGGTAAATCAGCATGTCACCACATACTGAAAATGTTGCCAAGCCATGGTTGCTCTTGGGGCCAATGAAGCAGTTCTATGCTGATACCAGCAGTTGAAGGATTTGGAGCTATGTGCCACAACTGCTGCAATGGAACCCAACATTTGGGGTCATCATAACAACCAGCTTTCTTGGTTTTGGTCAATTGGTGTTCCTGAATCGACAGAAAATAATGATTGGATGTTAGAATGTGAGTTTTATGTATATTCATGTCCCTTTGCTCTTCTACATAATTGAACCATTTTCTAGTCTATTAGACACATTGGCTGCAAGCCAAATCAATGAGGGATAGGTGGAATGAGAAAGTGCAACTTTTAACTGCTGAGTTTGAATGGACATCAAATTATTTTGATTACAAGTCAAATGAATGGGCTACACATGCTGGGGAATGTTGCAAGATTGTGGCCAACAGACCAGTATGCTATGCTGAATGGCAAAGCACTGTTTATGCAAGATTGTGAGACCAATGTAAGGCCACAAAGGAGTATATTATTAGGGATCACAATCAGAAATATGATAGCACCGATGAATCATAAATGGCAATTCAGTCTTATATCTATGGAAATAAACTTTCACCAGTCTATATAGAGATAAACAATAACATTTCAAATAGAGTGATGCCGAATGTCTCACATTAGTGTACCGATATTTTCAGCCATGATTGGTATTGTTCATGCCTGACAGCAGAGTTTTTATTTGTATAAAAGTTTGGCGTGGTGTTTACACTGTCAAGCAACATATCCCTATCCTCGTGTCCTTTTTACATCATGCCTCACTAGAGCAACCCAAGAATTCCTCAACTATCTCAATCAGTGTGGCATATGGCATTATATTATGCCACACTGAGGATGGAAACCATGGCATTGGTGCTGAAGAATCTCAAACTGGTTAATTGGCCTGAACATTGGAGGGATAATCTACTCACCAATAGGATATGCACAACATTTCATTGAGAGCAGGGAATTGAAATGCCCATTGACATCGAAAGGAACAATTTTGTCTCATTTCTGGAATGTATGCAATGCATGCTACAACTCTGGCACCTATTCCCAAATGTATACAAATGCTATACACTCTTGAAGTTGAAGCAGAGTTTCTCACACATGAGCTGCAAAGGATTTCCCATACCAACTTCTGAATTTTGCAAGATATTGAGTTCATACTTCCTGAATGAAGTCCAAATCGGTCTTGACCTGCAATCAGTCTTACTGATCCTTGGTGGAATGAGGAGATCAAGAATTATCATCATAACCAAATGCAAATCTCAAACTAAGACCTTTTAATTCAGAAAGCCTCCAAGTTCTTTCCGGTAGGTATTTATCACACTCTGTGAGCCCTTACTGATGCCATATGAGATAGAGTTTATGGCCAATAAATGCTGAATCCCCTGTACATGTGGCTCACAATGCCATCCTTATTAGGGAGAGAGATGCTCTCATTGAGCAGTTAAGTTTGGTTGGCAGAGGGGTGGGATGAGTGAGTCAGAGTATGGATGAAAACTGGAGTATACTAGATGCTCTCAGTAAATTACCTTAGTCATTCCAATTTTCCCGTATTTCGGCCAATTTGTTAAATGGTATGACTACACATTTATTTCAAACATTTCGAGGGATGTTGCCAATGTCCATATATTTACACCTAACTATGTTTACTGCCTCATGCACTGTCTTCCTCATGTACAATGCTGCCACAGCACGATTTCCCTTCACTTGACTGACTCCATGGGAGAATATTTGACCTGACATTGCAACTATCGTCCCTGGATTATATCGCAGTCTCAATCCTAATGTCAGCAACACCATGTCAAGGTCTTCATGTTCACTGAAGGACAGAAGGAGGTCCATCCATTGTGGCCAACTGTTAACATCAACATGAACTGGGCATGACCTGTTGACCATGAGTGACATGACGCTAAAGATGGAAGGCCATATCTTGATAACATTGAGCATATTAGTGTCACTGGTCATCTCAGCCATCTTGCCAAGTTGAATAATTGCCTCTCTGCTTGTGGCAAACATATCTGGGTGAAGGATCGCCAAAGCAGCTGACAAAATGGCAAGGGACTCTTTGGACCACCGGAGCCATTCATGTATGCCGAGGTCAGGTGCTGGTGCTTTCAAGAGCACCAACATTTCGGGATCAGCAACCCCACTCTATGAAAAGAGTCAGAGGTTTGTCTGAAGATTCTTGGCTGTGAACTAACATGTCAGCCTTGTTGAAACCATGCCAGAGACAAATTGATGACACCCTTCAATTCAGCATCTTGATGGAAGAATGGAAGTGAGTTATGCCAATGCTTTCCATTTGGTGAGATACTCTTATTTAAGGGATTCTTCAAACATTGTAGATCATTCCACATGAGCATTTTCAAATGTAATGAGATTATGATAGCAGAATAAATTTAACACTTACTTGGTTTGGAAGGCTGATATCACCAGGCAAATACCAGAGGATAACATTTCCAGACCAATCAAGTACCATCATGGGATCTGTTAGCTCCTGAAGTTGTAACATATTTTCTAGGTCTCTAATGTCGATGTCTTCGGCTTGAATGTCTAGCTGTTGGACTTGTTCAGCAACCCAAATGACATCAACATGTTGAAGAGTTACTATGAAATTATTAGACATAATGCTATGTATTTGTTAATGCAGCTCACATGATTGTTTGTATGCCTTGCTGATAATGCCAACTAGCCGATTGGCCTCACATATTACTTCCAGTGGTGCCTGAGGAATTGGAAGTGGTTGGTTGCTTTTATCAGATGCTGGCCAAGATTGTTGGCAGAATAAGGCAACCATGTATTGAGCTAGCTCATTGACAAGAGCTAGAGCCCAATCATGAGGAACTGTGGAATTGCAGTCAGGTGGGGGCATGATAGTGGGAGTCAGAAGAATGGGGTGAATGATAAGTAATCAACAATCGATTAATTTGGCTAATGGTTGTCTAGGTAACAGGTAGAATAAGGTGTTGTTAGTTTTGAAATGGGAAGATTCCCATGTCAAAGCCCTCCAAAACCTGTAAGATAATATTGGAATCAGTATATTTCGCCAATGACACTTCTGGGCCAATCCGTGTGATTTGCTGACAATTTGCTGATGACATTCTAGGCCCACCCATGCAATTCATCGATGGCACCTCTGGGCCCATCTGTGTAATTCGCTGATGACACCTCTGGGCCCATCCATGGAACTTGCCAACAACACCTTTGGGCCCATCTGTGTGCATCACTGACAATTCACCGATGGCACCTCTGGGCCCACCTGTGTAATTTGTCAACAACAGCTGTGGGCCCATCCATGTACATCGCCGACAATTCGCCGATGGCACCTCTGGGCCCAACCATGCACATCGCCGACAACATCCTAGGCCCACCTGTCTGTTTCACCGATGGCACCTCTGGGCCCAACCACATACATCACTGACAACACCCTAGGCCCACTCATGTGTTTCACCAATGACACCTCTGGGCCCAAACATGTAATTCACTGACAACACCTCTGGGCCCAGCTGATGTCTTTGGCCCTACTACACTACACCTGCATTGGGCCTACCATGTGTTTCTTGGCACAGTCCAGCAACCTTATTGGTAGGCCCATTTGTATTTTTCATACTCTATTCTCACCCCAGCCCATCTGCTTTTTTTGTCATCTATACATGCTGGGCCCACTGTGGGGTTGGCTGAAAATATTGGTGTTTTTGCAAGCAGGCTCATCGAAAACATCAGCCAAAAGTTACCACATGGACTCCCACAGCCCATTGTCCTCATCAACATTGTGGTGGGGGGAGCTGACAAAACACTCTATTGTCATCATCATTGATGATATGTTGGTAGTGATGGCATGGTTGCCGCCACTGTGCCCTGTCCTCACCAACGATGCAGTGGGGGCCAGACAAAACGTGTTGTCGCCATCATCGACAATGTGGTGGACACGGTATTGGCATGGTCTCTGCCATCATGCTGTGTTGTTGTTGTTGTTGTCAAAGCAGTGGGGGGTAAACAGGGCACATTGTCGTCACCATTGGCAGGGCAGCAGTAGTGGTGGTGTGATTGCACCCTGTTGTCCTTATTGAGGATGTAGTGGGAGTTGGAAGGGACCCGTCATCATCATCATCATCAACGCTGTGGTAATGGGGTTGTTGCTGCTGCACTGTGTCGTCCTCATCAACATGGTTGGGGCTTGATGGGACATGCCATTGTTATTGTCAATGACTTAGTTAGTGGTAGGTGGTGGTGGCGTGTGTGCTTAGCAAATACCCTCATGATGCCTGCACCTGTGACCCGTGCAGGTGTTCCAAGACAATGTGGAGGTGACGTATGAGCAATCGGGCTCAGCATGAAGCACCAGTTCAAAACGACATGATAGAGGTGGGCAAGGCGACAGATGAGCAAGGGGGCTCAAAACAGGACGGTGCAACCCATTGTCTTCATGTTGTCTCATTGTTGATGTCATGGTGATGGCACTGTTGCAATCACTGTGTCATCATTGTCAAGGGGGTAGTGGTATGGTTCCATCACAATAGTGTTGTCATCGTCGCAGCCTTGGTACCATTGCAGCATCGTTGGGTGGTAGTGGTATGTTGTTGTCATTGTTGCAATGGTGGTGGTGCCACCATCATCATGCTCGCACTTGTCTATGGCACAATATTTGCACATTTATTTGTATGTTGCATGTTCTACCCTGTGCGCTCTGCATTTTACCTTGCGCATTGTGCATTGTATCTTGTGTGCTCTGCATTTAAATTTACCTTGTGTGTACCATATTTCATCTTGCACACATTGTCATGCACACACTGTATTTTATCATATGCACATTGAAAAGTACAGGAGGTAGATCCATAAAAATTAAGTACTACTGTATGTACATATAGGGTTCTGCATGGGTGTATACCTGGGGTATCTGGCCTGGTACCCATACCTGCTGTGTGGATTGAGAAAATGCCACTGCACCACACTGCCCTTGTTGACAAGACAGTGGGGAGGGGGGTGGACGGGATGGGGACACCTCATCACCATCATCATCATCATCCTCTTCGATGATACAGCAGGAGATGGCACGAGGATGTGTTGTCGTTGTCATCATCAACACAGCAGTAGTGGGGGTGTGGTCATTGCCATGTTATGGTAGTGGTAAGACCACCAGGTCTGGGGGATGTCAAGACAGAGCTCGCTATTGGTGTACATGTTCGGGGAACATGCATGAGAGGAATTTGATGGTGCCAGGGGGCAGTTTGTTGGGGCAGGATTTGTCAAATGATAGTACAAGCTTGAATATGCCATCTTCAAATGGCATGTCAGCTTGGTCATCAAGTGTCACAGGAAGCGAGATCAGGGGAGTGAAAGACTTGCCTGGGCCAAAAATCACAGTATTCCATGCCATAATGCTATTGGGACATGGGCTCTGCAAAACTCCACTTGGTGGGTCACTCAACACCCACTTAAAGTCATGGATAAGATGTTATTGTTGTTGTGGTGGTGGTGGGCAGGCCAGTGGGGTCAGTGCAGATGTGTTGTCATGGTTGACAACACGGTGGTGGCAGTGGGATCCCTGCTGTTACTGCTACGTCATTGCTGCTGACGATATGGTGGTGAGGTTGGCATGGATGTGTCATTGCGATTGACAATGTGGTGGTGATGGCAGTGGTGCGTTGTTGTTGTTGTTGTTGTTGTTATTGGCAGAGTAATGGAGTCGTAGTGAGGATGACTTCCATATTTGGAAGCTACCACCCAGTCATCAATGTTGACATATCCCACCATCTGTATCCCACTACACTGTTGTTGATAACGACGTGGCAGCAACAGCACCACCACTACCACTGCATTGTCAGCAATGATGACATGTCCATGCACCCAACCACCACATCATTGGCGACAGTGGTAGCCTCACCACCACTGTTGCATTGTCAGCAATGACAACAGACATGTCCATGCTGACCCCACAACTCCACCATGTCGTCAACACCATTCCCACGGGTAAACCTGCTACAGGTACAGGTACGGGCACTTGGGAGTACCACCATGTTGTTGACAATGACAACAATGCAACCCACCCAGCTTACGCGACCCTGTCCCATCCACCCCTCAACCGTGTCATTGACGAGAACAATGTAGTGCAGTGGCAGCGACTGCACCCCGCTACTGCCGTGTCGATGACACGTCCCTATCCCATCCACCCCTCAACTGTGTCGTTGACAAGAGTGACAGACACAGTGGCAACAACCACGCCCCCACTACCACCATGTTGACGACAACAAGGCATCCCCATCCTGTGGTATTTTATACGGCACCCACGGGTATACCCACTGTGGGTATAGCCATGGGTGCCATTTTCTCATTAGTGTCGCTCATCAAATGCCTAAGTGCATGGCGAGGGACAGGAATCCACATGGCATTGTACTTGTGTGGTGCTACATGGGGACAATATCACGTCAGACAGACAATCCGAAAGGGTCCATATGGCCCAGCTGGTCTGTGGGAGCACACCTGTTATCAGGTCATTGCTGGCTCTCACTGACAAGAAGCCTCCTCTTCCCCATCCACCTTTACCCTTCTACATGCAACCAGCCTCACTTGGGTCGTGCATGCACACCCTTGAACCCTTGAGCAGCTGTTGCCTCTGCCTACTCCCCTGTGTGCCACAGCTGGGAGTTCCCTAAACAGCCCTGGACAGGCAGCAATTAGGGTAGTGGCAGTCCCCTGATGAGAGCTTTCACTGGCTTGAAACTGCTATCTACCCATCCCCTTACCTGTCCACCAGTGACATCCAGGGTGTTGATGGATTTGGAACAAGGGCACAAAATTACCTCCTTTAAAAGGCCTTGGTCGACCACAACCAATAAGGAATCATGTCCTTGGGCAGGTGGGAGGTCCGTGATAAGGTTTATGGAAAGTTGTTTAAATGAAAGAACAGTGGTGGAGGCAATGGGTGATAGTGGGTGAAACAATCCAGCAACAACAAGTGCTGCTATAGGCTGCTCAAAGAAGACAGGAGGGGAGTGTGAAGTCTGGCTCTCCATTGAAGGGGGAAAACCAAGAGGACAAACTGAGGTCCTCTGGGCTGGCACTGGGCCTTTATATACTACCTAGGGGTATGTACATATTTGTACCAAATCTACCAATATGTATCCATATATGTCCATGACATGCAGCTACAACATGTATCACCATGAGGAGAACAGCCTTAGGGCTGTGTGGAATGAAAGCCTGAACATGAGGCATTTTATTTGCATCAGAAGAGAAGCATAGCATGCAAACAATGCATGGATTTGAAACATGAGAAGCATAGGGGAATGAAAGCATATCATGAGGATGTGGCATGTATCAAAGAAAACATGAGGCATAGAAGATTAAAAGTGCATAAATGATAAGGCGCTGCCTCATGGCATGGATAAGAGATAAGGGATGTGTCAGGGCACAGGGTAGAAGACAAGGGATAAGGACGTCAGGGGCAACTGTGACAAGTGTGAAAGTGAATGGTCATGTGTCTGTGTGGGTTGTTAGATAAGATAAGATAAGAAAGTGAAAAATTATGCTAGGTCTGTTGTAATACATTTGTAACAGTGGGGGAATGGTGGGGTGAGTGTTAACCTTGGATGATTGGCATGTAGTGCAACTGGAGATGAAGGAGTTGACAAAGGTGGCCAAACCTGGCCACTAGTAGTCACACTTGATGAGGGACTTGGTACAAAAGTGTCTGGTGTGACCAGATGTGGGGGAGTCATGGAGTGCATGGAGAAGGGCAGATCAGTTGGCAGGTGGAACATACATATGACCCTTGTAATACAGATGGCCTGTGTCAAATATCCAGTCCTCGAGCGTGGAATGAGGAAAAAAGGGGGAACCCTCCTGGACACTACGGATAGCTTTGAGGATGAGGGGATTGGACATGGAGTAGGATTGTATGTGTTGGGCAAGGATGAGGTCAAGGGCATTAACAACAATTGGGTCCAGGACAATGGAAGTGTCAGAGTTGTTAGAGGTGTCAATGAGGTCTTTCTGGAAGAGTGCATCTGCTGGTTCCATTTTGGTACCAGGCATAACTTGCCAGATGATATTGAAGTCCTGTAAAAAGAGAGACCAGTGAGCTTGTTGGCACAAGAGTTTCTGGGGGTCTTTGACATAGGACAAGTTCTTGTAATCCATGATAACAGTAACCAGATGGGCAGTACCCTGTAGGTATTGGCGCCATTCTGCAAGGGCAAGGATGATAGTGAGAAGTTTGCAGTCATATATGTTGTAGTTGCACTCTGTGGAGCTGAATGTGTGAGAGAAATATGCACAGGGGTGGGGGTCTCTGTTGATGTCTGCTTGCATGAGAACTGCTCTGGCTGCAATGAAGGAGGCATCAGACATGATGGAGAACAGTTTTGTAACATCGGGTATGAGGAGAACGGGTGTGGAGGAGAAGATAGACTTAAGCTGGTTGAACACACATTGCTGGAAGCCAGTCCAGGCCCAGGGCTCATTTTTCCAGGTGAGGAGATTCAGGAAGACAATGATGTTAGAGAAATCTGGGATGAATTTCCAGTAGAAGTTTGCAAAGCCCATAAAAGAGAGAACTCCCTTGACTATGGAGGAAGGCTTCCAATCCTAGATAGCCTTTAACTTGGTGAGATTCATCTCAATCTTGCCTTGTCTGATGAGAAGACCAAGGTATTCCATGTGGGGGGTGTCAAAGGAGCATTTCAAGAGTTTCAGGAATAGTTCATGCTCATGAAGGCATTGCAAGACATAGCAGGTGTGTTCATGGTGGAGGACAACATTGTCCTTGGTGTGGATGCCAAGGTTGTCCATGTAGATCTTGAGGCACTTTTCCCCAATCATGTCAGTAAAAATATCATTCATGAAAGCCTGAAAAATGGGGGGTGTATTGTTGAAACCAAAGAACATGATGGTGGATTTGAAGAGACCAAGCAGCATAATGAATGTGGCCTTCCATTTGTCCTCCTCGCAAATGCAGATGTTATTGTAGCTTCAACAAACATCAAACTTGGTGAAGAGCATGGACTCTTTCATGTTGTCGATGAGTTCCAGAATGAGAGGGAGCAGGTAGGCATTGCAAATAGTGTGGAAGTTCAGGTAGTGATAGTTCTGACAGGGGCGAAGGGTTCCATCCTTCTTGGGTACAAAGAAGAATGGTGAGGCTTGGGAGGATTTGGATAGGATGATCCATCTGGTCTTTAGGTGTTTCTTGACAAAAGCCTTGCAGGCCTCGTGTTTGGCAGGGTTCAGTGGGTAGACCTTAGTGATCTTGGGGACAAAGGAGAGTTTCAAATCAATGGTGTGGTTGTAGAAGCAATGTGGGGGAAGTTTCTCATGGGTCTTCTCTGAGAAGACATTTGTGAAGTCCTTGCACTAGTTCAGAACTTCCTGTTCCTTAGGTATGTTCTCCTAAGTGAGTTGGGTGGAGATGGTAATCTTGTTGATGTCTTTCAAGAAGACATACCAAGAGTTATAAAGTTCAGAAATCTCTTGGTCGATATCCAGTCCAAGATATCATACCAGGTAGCACTGGTGGGTATAGAGTTTATTGTCAAGAGGGCAAGGGTTTTGAGGAAGAGTGATGTGATTGGCTGCCCAGTTGATGTGGGGGTTCCATTTCTAAAGCCATGGTATTTCAAGAATGATCCATTGTTGTCTGAGACTAAGGACCATCAGTTCTTCTTTGTCATTTGTGGAGGGGAACTTAAGACTGATCTGGATTTTCCATCAAATCATTCCTTTGGCATTGGTGGTTCCATCTGCATTATGTGTGATGATCAGGTGAGGGAGTTGTTGCAAGGAAAAGTTGGCTTGTGTTAGAAGGCCAACATCAATGAAGTTTTTGGTGGTGCTGGAATCAATGAGTGCGAAGGTGTCAATGATTTTTCCAAGGGCCTGCAATTTAATAGGAATGAGAAGCATACATTTATTTGGCAAGGCTACAAGTACATTGGAAATGGATAGGGAAGGAGATGTCAAGGCGGCTTCCCATTCTAAAAATCCAAGGTGGCAATGGCAGCTATGGAGGTGTTTTCTTTGGATGTTTCCTTGAAGCAGACTTTGAGTATCTAGAGGTCCTCATCCTCGTTCTTTCCCTGAGTTTTTAGGGTATTGACATAGGCATCAATGACAGAAGTGGGTGCAGTGGGAGTGGCCAGGGCAGGGGTGGTCTCAGTGTTATGGACATTTTGAGGGCAGCAAGTGGGAGGGGGTGCTGGGGTGCTCAAGGCATTATGGCACTGTCCAGTGTTATGACCTTTCTTATGGCAGTGAAAGCAAAGGTTCTCCTTGACACATTTAGTGCATTTGTAGGGGGTAAGCTTGTTAAGATGGACTATGTCAACATCCATGGCATTTGGGTTGGCAGGAGTACAATGTTGGACAAGGAAAGGGGCAGTGTGGCCTTTCACAAGGGCATCCATGTGTCCAAGGTGGGTGTGGAATGTCTTGGCCTTGGTGATCCAATTTGCAATGGTGGTGAAGGTCTTCTCCATGCCAAAAACAAGCAAGGAGATGCAGGAGTCAAGCTCCAATGAAAAGATATCAATGAGAGTGTCCTGGTCCATCATTCCAGCCTTAGAAGCCAAATTCTGAAAGTCAATGATATATTTTTGGAAGCCATCATCAGAGGCGCCTTCAAGGGTATGAGTGGACTTCTGCCTAAGCTTGGTGAGCTCATGGCAGGCAGTGGACTTGATATCAAAGGGATAGAATGTGATTTCAAAGCTGGTGGTGAGCTTCTCAAAGGTTTTCTTGGCAGCAGTTGTTACGCTTGACCCGGATAGGGGCAAGTGTAGACTTGATTGGCTTTGAGCGACGTCGATAGAAGCGTGAGCTTGACTAGACGCGGGGGCGCTAGAGGCGTAAGCCTGACTAGAATGAGATGAGGGGACTTTGAGAGGTCGTTGAGGAGGTCAGCTAGGTGAACGACGAGACAAACTCGAAGTAGGCAATCAACGAGATATATAATCAAGTAGAAATAGCTTAGGGACTACATGTGTGTGTGACTGGTATTTAAGTGAAGTGAGAATGCGCACGGACCAAGGACAAGAAAGGAAGCTATCGCTGGGATAGGAAAGGAATGTTGTAGAACAATGTCGAAGAATCATGACTAGAGAAGAGAGGAAAATGCTATAGGTGGGAAGGAAACGATGACTACGAAATGATGAGTAGTGTCGGCTGATGGGTGGGAAAGGGGGTCATCATAGAGGAAAAGGAAATAGTATCCGTGAGAGAAAAGAGAAATAGGAGTAAATCGTAACAGCAGTGATGTTGGTGGCAGCCATGAGATCATATTACATCTCAAAGAAGGATACGCCTCAACCCTTACTCATCTTGTTTAGGATGGTCATGACCTTAGCTTCATTCAAAGCATAAAGTGTGGGGTTGATGGCAAAGTATGCACACATGGCTTTCATCCAGTGCATGGTGTCAGCAGTGGGTAGGGCTGCTTTGAGCTTGTGGGTGGATAACATGAGAGGTGACTGAGGTGGAGTAGCTGGGATGGGACTAGGGGTGCAAGGATGCAAGGGTGCAAGGGTCAAAGAGCTAGGTTAGGCTAATAGGGGGAGGTCTGTAAGCTGGGGGCAACAGTAATAAGGGATATACTCAGGGATGGACTCAGGGGTTTCATTGTCTGACTGTGGATGTTACGCATAGCGTTGCGAACAAACCGATCCGGAACGTCAAGGGTCGTCGAGGTTCAACTGAGGTGTACGGACGACAGGTCGGTCGTCGAGTCGAAGGTAAACGAAGGGAGTTCACTAGGAATCGCCTAGGAACTTACAGAGCAACTCAAGAGCGTGCAGAGGCTCAAAGAGATCCGGGGGTTGGTTCAAGACACAACGCTAGATTGCGCAGATCAAGAATGAGGTACTAGTACAGGCAGCAGCGGTATAAGTACTCGACAGTACGTAAGCGACAGAAGTCCGTAGAATCGGACGGAACTACT
>JBBPTZ010000198.1:0-32770 GCA_038094315.1 Phylloporus cf. tubipes | reverse complement strand
GAATACATTAGTGTAATAATCTATTAGCACAAATACGGACAAGCACGCTCGGCCTAAATCAAGCCGAAGCACCCCTAATCAGTCAGCATTAGGAGGAAGTATAGATTATCAAAGCTAATAGAGTACTAGTCGTATATAAGACGAGCTGTAGCACTAGGGGTAACATAGACAATCCTAATCTCTACCCCCCGTCATCGTCTGAGGACACCTCACTCGAACTCTGCGCGCGCTCAACAGTATTTAGTGGGTGGCTCCAAAGTTCGACCGCTGCTTGAGCCGAAATCTGCAACTACATTAAACCTATGTACACTCTCACATCTAGGGGAGCGGCCGTCGCCTTGATGTGGCCTACGCGAGCCAGGGGAGCTTCGGTCCGGGCACCTCTCGAAATTCCCATTAATTTTGCTGCACCTTGAACTGTAGTGGCTGTACACTCAGCAGTGCTCGGCTGTGCACGGCTGTACCTTGTGCCGTGAGAGCTGTGACAAAGTCAGTGTTTTACGGATCCGATGAACCCCGTACGACGCCGATAGTGAGGACCCCTCTAAGTAGTTTCCGAGAATTGCCATACTATACTTATTTCATGTTTTGTGCTAGACGACGTGATGAGTGGCTCGGAGTTCACGGCCCGATGCATGAAATGCGCGGTGGGAATAAATGCGCGACATTTCCACCACCCTGCAGAAAATGATTAAATCTAGCCGTGACAAATATTCTTGTGACCGCCAGACCACCTGGAACTGCCAAAGTAAGTGATATTGAATGATCATTGTATCGTAACTGAGTCAGCCTGTGCTGCAGTGAACCAAGTTGAGCTGCAGCCTATATGTACATAATGCCCATGTCAGACGGTGCACACAACCCACGAACCCTACTACCTTCAGCGAGACCACCCCAAGCAGACGAGTTCCCAATGCTCCCCTTGGGCAAGTTTTCTCCCAGTGTCCCGACGAAGAAGACCGACAGCAAGAGGCGCATCAAGCTCCTGTTGTCTTATGCCCCAGACTGGTTCGTGGACTGAACACAAACACACCATGATTCGGATGCTAATATGTTTGTCAGGATTTTAACGATACTTCTAGCGTGAGTTCGTTGTTCCACAAGACACCCTCATTTACGCTCGAGTTTCATGCAGAGCTGTATTCTTTGGCTTGGACTCTATCCATGGATTCAGAAGAGATTTCTCTGTCAACGATGAAACGTAAGTTGCCATTGACTGGGATACTTGGAATTTTCTTCACCGACCATTTCTCAGGATTCGCTTCCCGTAAGCTTTGTTCATACGAGTAGCCTCATCCATTTCGACGCTGACATTTTATAACAGTTTCGCCATCCACGAACGTGTTCCAGTGTGTCTTGTTTCTGCACTGGCTCTATGGTTTGTTTCTGAAGAATACTTTGATTGTAGAATATTGCTCTGGGCCTTATCGCTTTCGTCGCTCCGTTGGTCATCCAGCTCGCTGTCAACTTGATCACTGTTCGATCGTTCTGGGACTATCATAACAGTGCGCTTGGCTGTACGTCTCTCTTTTTTTTTTTCTCAATGACGCTCTGTTAAGTGACGGATCACTAGTGATTCTTGGTCTTGCACTCACAGGTGCTATCACACAATTCTCCAAGATAACTGTCGGCCGTCCCCGTCCAGGTTTGGCATCACCGCTACCTGGTTTCTGGCATTGAGCACTGAGGAATTTTTAGACCTTCTGTCCCGTTGTGTCCCAGCTCCTGGATCCCAGGATCCAATCTATGGATTATCAACCGATGCCATCTGTACACGAACTGACCACTCAATAATGCTTGATGGGTGGCGTAGCTTCCCCAGTGGTCATTCAAGTCGTAGGTCTATCAGGCATGGGTCCCTTTTTGGGAGCTGAGCCCCATTTATGTAGTGTCATTCGCGGGTCTGGGCTTCCTTTCTTTCTATCTCGCGGGGAAGATGCATCTATTTGACACCAAGGGCTATGCAGTGAGTGTGACCAAAGGTAACGTTAGCGAACGCAATCCGCTAAAGCGATCTACCAGTACAAGTCTTGGGTATTCGCAACACCATTGGCAGGTGCAACTCTTGTAGCCATCTCACGTACGATGGATTACAGACGTAAGCTTTTTTCGACTACGAATACTCACGATTGACTTGAAATGCATTAGATCACTGGGAAGACGTCGTGGCCGGTTCCATCCTAGGGTTTATTATCGCATATTTTGCATATCGGCAATATTTTCATCCACTTACCTCTCCCATGTCACATCGTCCGTATTCCCCTCGTATTCCGCGTGACGAACCCGTTCTCCCTACAACGACACACGACGCTCAACCTTTCCTCAGCGGTGACGAGGGCCCCAGCGACCCGAATGAGAGGTGGCGCGAGATTCATTCGAGCACATGAGTCACGATGTATCACAGGTACTTGGTCTCCTATGCAACATACGTGTATTTCACGCCTAGTGTTCCTTTTGCTTTCATTCCGTGTGGACAGTCGCAGCCATGAATATTCCTATTTATTTACTGTTTTATGGATTGACTTGGGTGCAACTTACAAATCACCGCGATTGCATCAGTATGGCTCATAATTGAATGGCGTCAACCTGATTTAAAGTCATCAGCGCCCTTCTTCCAACATATCTACTTCTCCATGTCCAATCGAGTTATCAACTTTGGTGCAGGGCCTTCGGCCCTGCCAGAGGAGGTTCTCGCAGAAGCCTGTCAAGGCCTTCTCAACTTCCAGAACACTGGCATTGGTATCGCAGAGATATCGCACCGCTCGGCCGATTTTGACAGATTCCTCCGAGAGGTTGAGGAGAATACAAGAACACTTCTTTGCCTCCCTCAGAACTATAAAGTACTTTTTGCTCAGGGAGGCGGAACCGCTCAGTTCTCTGCGGTGGTATTAAACATGCTTGCAAGGTATCGAAGTCGTGGGGGCACGGCTGAAAAACCCGCAATGGACTACATCATCACCGGCTCTTGGAGTGATAAGGCGATGAAAGAAGCGAAAAGGCTTGGGGTAGGGGACGTCAACGTTGTCGTCAACGCGCAGACCGTTTCAGGAGGCGGGAAGAAGATATTTAACCACATCCCCGATCGCGATAGCTACAGAGACAAGTTTTCGGCAGATCCAGCTCTCATCTACTATTGCGCTAACGAAACCGTCGACGGCGTCGAATTCAACGATGACCTGGGAAGCCCTACTTCTTTCCCGTTCGACAGCCTTCCTGATGGGGCTCCGCTCGTCGCAGACTATTCCTCCTCCTTCATGTCGCGTCCTATCCCCTGTATCGAAAAACACGCCGTCATTTATGCCGGTGCACAAAAGAACATAGGACCTGCGGGGTTGACGATCATCATCGTCAGAGACGAATGGACGAACGTGGTGGACAGCAGCATTCCGCTGTGTTTATCATACAAGAATCTGGTGGACAGTCGCAGCTTGTACAACACCCCTCCAGTCCTATCCATATATATCACAGGCCTAGTGCTCCGAAGGATGTTGAAGGTGGGGGAAGAGAACGGACGGCGCAAGGAGGAAACACTCGAGTATTATGGCGAATGCACTGCCAAAAAAGCCTCGAAAGTTTATGCAGCCCTGAAGGAAGGGGAAGCCCGAGGGGTATTCAAACACGAGGTACTAGAGGGCTCTGGCAGCAAGATGAATGTCGTGTTTGACGTACTTGGTGGAGAGGCCAGGCTGAAAGAGTTCGTGTCTGGTGCGGAGCAGAGAGGAATGAAAGGGATTAAAGGTCACCGGTATGCGCACCTTTGGCTTGTTGTATGGGTTATTAATACGCATTGTAGGTCCGTCGGAGGCGTCCGCATCTCCCTCTACAATGCAATTACGGAGGACCAAGTGGATAAACTAGTTCAGTATATGATTGAATTTGTATAGATTCTCAGTTCAAGCCAGGGAGGCAACGCTCAACCTTGCGATGGGGACACCGTCGAGGAACCTGGACTCCGATCAGATAAGTCGACTTGAACGAATCAAGGGGTTATTGCGCCATTTGACGCAGATGTCACTTTGCCGGAGTGGTTAACGGGATCGCCTGCTAACAGCACAGCGGTTGGGCTTTGCCCGCGAGTGTTCGAATCGCTCAGGTGACGCTTTTTGCATCCCATCCAAGAGACGTATTGAAGCTGATTCTGGCATACAACATTTCAGCTGTTGAGTGTAGGCATACGAACATTATTTACAATCAGATTTACACCGGTACAGTAGCAGAAACAATCGAACTAACGCAGGCGAACCAGTGCAGGCGAACCAATGGCACACTTAGTAAAGGCCTTCCGGAAAAAGGAAATACGAATGCCCCATGGCTGAGTTGGTTACAGCGTCCGACTGTTATTCACTGACATCGGAAGGTCGTGAGTTCGAGCCTCACTGGGGCAGTTAATTTTTGTTTCCTCTTACTGTGGTCACACCAAAACTGAAAGTTGATTGCTCGTTATTGCCTCAAATGTGCCAGTTCAAACAAAGTAAGAATGTATTTTAGATGGGACAATCACGAAAGTTTCATGATTTGCCGCCTCGGCCGTACAATAAAATGGATACATTCCCGAGCGTGGGCGGGTGTTTCAAAGCATTTGGACAACTATCGGCTACCTTTTGATTTCTTTGTTCTGGGCATCCCTGCCTCAACAACGTCATCGTCCCGATCCTTGTCGTCTCGGCTACCACCTCCATCCCGCCTCCGTTTTTTCGCCCCATTTGATTTTGCCTCCTCTTTCAGTTCGTTCACAGCCAATCGGCCAGCTTCATCAACGTGCTCCTTTAGGAGCATCACCTCTTCCTTGCTTGTGGGGAATAATTCAAGCTTCTTCCCGATGACTTTTTCTATACGTTGGAGTAGCTCGACGTCGTATTGTGTCACAACCGTGATTGATTTTCCAGCACGACCGGCACGGGCTGTTCGTCCCACACGATGTATATAATCCTTTGAATGGGTTGGGATGTCAAAATTGATCACCACGTCCACGGAGGGTATGTCAAGACCACTATGTCCAATGGTCAACCTACTAAATAGTGTTAATGCAGCCTACGCACCGACTGGCAATGTCGGTCGCCACTAGAACCTTTCGCCCCCCTGTCTTAAACTTATTGAGAGCACCCAAGCGCTGGCTCTGACTGAGTTGTCCATGAAGAGGAACGGCTGGGAACCCAAGAGTGCGGAGTATGATGGATAATCTGCATGATGCATGAGCAATATGTGGGAATTCGAGGCTGCATAAAAACCTTTGAGCATCATGTACTGTTCTAGTGAAAATAATGATTGAATTCGAAGCCAGCTCGTTTGCCAGATAGATTAGATGAACGTCTTTTTGTATTAATGGGACAAAAAGATAGTATTGTAAGAGTGTCGATACAGTTTGGTACCTAACCGCACATTAATTATGCAGCGCAGGAACGGGAAAATCTACTCACTTTGAGGAGACCTCGACTCGTACAGGATTTGACAAGCTAGCTCTTTGCAGTTTCGCGACTTTCGTGGTCATTGTTGCGGAAAAGAGGTAGGTCGTCCGCTCCTTTGGAATTACCTTGAGGATTTGGTCGATATCGGCACCAAAGTCCATGTCCAAGAGGCGATCTGCCTCGTCCATGACCTTTGTCGTGTAGCAATAAGTCCGCGCATACTTTGAAGATGATGGTGCCTACCAGATATTTGAGATTTCTTAGGCTAAACCCCTTGGTGCTCTGAAGATGGTCATTTAGACGACCGGGGGTGGCAACGATAATGTGTGGACGCTTCGCAAGGGCCACGGCCTGAGGCATTTTGTCCACCCCTCCTATTAAAACTAAGCAGCGAACTCCCATGGCCGCTCCGAGAGACTCGAATTGCTGCGATATCTGGTAGGCCAGTTCGCGCGTGGGTGCGAGCACGCAAGCAAAGAGTCCCTTTGGTTCCTCCCATAGTTTTTGTAGGACAGGTAAAGCGAATGCGGCTGTCTTTCCAGATCCCGTCTCTGCGACGCCAATGATATCGCGACCTTCGAGAGCATAGGGAAGGACTTGTTGTTGAATTTCGGTCGGTGTCTTGAAGTTGATCTGGTCGAGTGCTTGGAGGAGTGGTTCAATCAGGCCGAGGTCTCTAAAGGTCTTTGCAGCGGAGGTGCTGGCTTCGTCTGGTGATGGCATGATGCCAAGTTTTTACAAGAGAAGCATAATCGTATATGGCTTTTCCAAAGACTACTACTAATGTCAAGCCAACATGTTCTTGTCACTTTCGCTGCGTCTCCTTCTTTCCACTCCTCCGATAGCTGCAAGCAAGTCATCGCAGCTTTACGTTCGCAACTGCCCTTGCGCAACATTCACTGGAGGTCTGCTTCCAGACCTAGTATACGCACCGTCCAAGAGCTCGAAGTGACCTTGGTTGCTCTCGACTCCCTTCGGGACGAGCTCACCTCCCAAGTTCCTGTTACCCTCCTCGAGAAACCTCTTTTAAATCTATACGTGGTTTCGTGTGAGGTGAGTGGTCTTAAACCCTGATTATCCTAGTTATCTACGCTCCCGTGCAGGATAACGAAGCCTACAGATCAACTGTCAAGAAGCAGATCAAGGACTGGCAGACATCCGTCCTGCCGAGGAAGAACCAGGAATGGCTCGTCGTACATGTCGTGCGTCCTGACACAAGAGTACTCGACCGAAAATTTTTCAACATGAAAGGCTCTGTGTTGGACAAAATAAAAGCGGATTTCAACGTTGACAAGCGGGACAGGTAATGCCATACGTTAAATTTACTTTTCGGGTGGTTGTACACAGCGCATCATAGGTGCGTGCAGCTCGCTTGGTCTGCCGGCGAGCAGAGTCCTGCTGTTTGGGCCGACCTCATAAGCAAGGTCAAGGATGCGCTGCTCTCTGCCCTCGATAATGCTGTATTATCAAGGGAGGAAGAGCTAAAGCGGTCGGAAGGACAGCGTCACATGCCAGGTTGGAACTTTTGCACGTATTTTATTCTCAAGGTATGTCTACGAGTATTTTGTCTGTGGTATCCCAATGACAGAGGTCGTCTCAGGAAAGCCTGGCAACCTCATATGAGGGAATAAATCTCTTCGAGGATGCGCTACAGCAGTACAACGAACTGGATGCTGCTTTCATGCAAGTTTTGAGGGAGAAGAATATGTCGTGGTTCGGCAGTCTCATCCATCCGGTACCCAATGACGACTCCGCGCCATTGCTATCCTCGTCCAAGAAGCCTTATCGCGACCTCATCCTTGCTAACACAATCTCTGTCTTCGACTTGCGGGTGTATCTCCTTTCAAGGCAATCCGCACTACTTAGCAAGTTGGGTCACCTGTCGGAGATTTGTTGGAAGGCGTTCACATTTTTAAGTACATTTGGAAGACGCCTGAGGGAGGTCGAAGTTAGGAGTGTTGATGTATTTGATACAATCATGCTCATAAGCTTTTGCAGCCTTCGCTCCCCAAGTACTTCATGGAATCCTGGACATTTTCTTCTGCTCTTAGTGTTCTGGACCAGTGCGATTCATGGACTTCTTCATGGCCAGAGATGGATGCTCAATCCCTTGTGCGGTACAGCGCAAGGAAAGGAGAACTGATCGAGCTCGCGAAAAGCCAGGTGGGTACTTCCTCTGGTGACAGAGTATTGGGATGTCGAGCAAGCACTAGCTCGATATACTCGGTATTAGGGAAGGGTATTTACCTTCAAAGCCACCGTTCTCGTCTGCGATACCAGCACCAGCGGTCGTTCCAGATTCACCAATTATCTCTGGTGACAAAACTTCGAATTATTGTATCAGTAAGCGCGAAATTTTATCCGCTATCGACGACAAGGAAGCCTTCTATGATTTGTACACCACCATTTCCAATCGCGCCATTGACATGTACGTGAAAGCTGGCAGAAGAAAGTTCGCACTTAAGATACACGGCAGCCTCGCTGCACTTGATGTGTAGGCTTAAATCTCTATCGAATCGCTTTTGGATACTGAGCACCTATACTATAGGTACCGCGAAAGGCTTTCCAACGCACTGGCTATATTCACATCTCTTCCAGCACACTATGCTCCACACAGGTGGACATCTCTGGAGTCATTGATGCTCTCGCGTGCTATCGACACCCACGCTGCATTGAAGAAACCACGCGACCGCGAGTGGATCTACATCCTACTGGCATTTCTCAAGACATACGCGAATGGCGGGTGTGCGGATTTAGTCATGTCTAAAGAAGATGTCAAGGAATACATTGGTGGACTCGTAGGCGCGCTTCGAGAGGCGGCCGAGAATCTCGATTTGGGTCATTGGCTTTGCTCGTATCGCGCACGTGTGCATCACTGATCTGTATGTTTTCTAGATCTCAGCCACCCTGATCACCCTATGATATCGATCAGCGTCACTGGCGATGCTAAGCTTAGCGAGAAGGAAGACAGTCTTTCCCTAGGTGTAACCGTCCGGAACCAACTGCCATGCGTACGGATCTCATCGAGCTTTGCATGTCGACTGTTGAAGTTTTTCCCAGGCCGTCGTCGTCGACGAAGTCAGCATAGCGCTAGTGGGACAAGATGGCAATCGACTAAGGTTTTCTATGCAAGTCAATATGCTCTCTCCTGGAGATAACCATTTGATCTTGAACTGTGCGGTGTGTCACACTCGGGAGGTGCTTGTTCTAGAAATGTTGATCCATAAACCCTATAGACGGCATGTTATGGCGTGTATGTCCTTGACAGCAGCGAAATCCGGACATCTCGACTTCGTCTCCAATGGAATCACAAAATGTCGGCAGCCATTATACCCACGAAAGGAGCAACGGCGACATTAGTGCGGCTTCCATATAACTCTCGAGGGTTGGATATTCAGTTGCGCCAATCGCACGAGGGTAAGTGTTCATGAAGTTTCGTATTCGTGGATGCTTATTGTATATAGTTGATCTTGGGGCAATCTCCCGAATGTCGTTGGTGCTGTCCAGTGGACGTAACGACATCTCCATAGCGACTATAAGATTATCGGCGCCTGGAGGGGTGAGCTTTGACTATGTCAATGCCCAGGTACGGAATCCAGGTCAGCAGTGGCCCTACTTTTCGCTTGGGCCTGTATGGACTGAAAACAGCAGGGGAATTCGACCCTTCCGAAGATTGTATGAAAATTGTTAACATGCCAAAAGACACCAATATAACCATCTTGGTCCCGCATTCGGATGCCTCGAGGTTTGGTGCGATAGTGTGTCAGGACTCTTTCCTCCGTGGCCTAACCCTTACAAGTTCTTCCCTAGAAAATTGACGCCAAGGTGACCTATAGTACAATTCCACAGCCAACCATTACGCGCACATTGAGAAAATCACACATCGTCAACCTTTCGCTTCCCATTGCGGTCAGCGTCGAAGACTTCTTTCGCGGGAAAAGGTCCGATCCAACGTTCTCTGGGTTAGTTTTCCGTATAGCAGTATCTTTCACAGGCTATTTTCAAAATTCACCGTATCCGCCCATCAACATGTTCGGCTATTCTCGGCGGAGCTACAGGGGCCATCCCATGGTTTTGACGGTGTTAAGATTTCCAAGTATTGTTCAAGTCACGGCATGATGGTAAGTCGGACCTTGGCCGGCGCCTAGTATGCCTGAGCTTCAGTAGACAGCCTCCCCAGAAAATCCTGTCAATTATGTGTTCTCTGTCGAATCAGAACATGGGCCAGGTGCATGAAAATTATTTTTGACTTTTATTCTTTCTGAACCTGGTTCAGTTTTAGAGCCCCTCAAGCTGGTTATTGTGTACCGCGTGCTCCGTGAAGGTACCTCTTTCCCTCTATATTCATGGTCGATGGTTGATGGATAGATTAAACGGACAGAGGTGGTAGCGCTGATTCATGAGACACTCAACGAAATTCTTTCCCAGGTCTCAGACAGTGATTCACAGGGCCGAGAATTGGCCACGAACGTTATCCAGTACCTGGAAGGTGACGCCGCTTGGGTTGTGTTATACAGTGCCACAGGCGAACTCCTGATTCCGAGCACACTGGAAATCCGCGAGGAACTTAGAGAGGTGTTCACCACTCTACAGGAGGTGCTTTACGTTGTCCTTGTGCGGCTCATATCTTTTATTTTGATTGTTTTCTAGAAGCTGGCGCACAGCCGTCCACCCACAGCATCAGTGTCGCCGTGGAGGGAACTAAGGATTCCAGTGGACATTCCGCGGATGAACGTCAGTTTGAGGTCTATCATCGCGACCGAGTTGGTCCAATGTTCAATTCCAGATTACTGCTGCTGCTCAGATCAAAATCCACTCTGGCCCATTTGGAAGATCGGAGGATCCCGCTCCAATTTATGCCGGGCAGCCGATCTCCGGGACCTTGTCTATCAAAACTTCCCTACATTGGGGGGACCAAGAGAGCAAGCAACAGAAATACATTCTACGCTACGATGTCGAGGAACGTGTCAAAGACTGGCTTGTCTGCGGTCGAAAACGAGGGGAATTCGTCGCTCGGGTAAGCACGGTATACATGTACATGTTCGTTCCAACACACGTTCTTTCCATGTGGTTGCAGGACGAGGAAACTCTCAGCGTCCCTTTGACTTTAATAGCTCTACATCATGGCGAATTGTCCTTGCCCAAGGTCGAAGTCAAGCCACTACCACTCGCTGGCAATGGCATGACAACAAGCGCCTTCCCTAATACTGACACACACCAGGTTCGCGGTGCAGAGACACTCCTGGTTCTGCCGAGAGGTGGGAGGAATACCTTTGTAGTTGGCATGGGATCACAGGACGGATGATGTCGAAGACATTACGAATTGGCATACATCATCTTTAGGGACGCGGACGTTGCAAATGAGCTTATTCGATTTTTAAACCGCGAGCTTTGCCCTCCGGGTATCCATGCCATATACCAAGGACTAGTGCGCAATTTGACACAAGCAAGACGCCGGACGACAATGATGTCGACGGAAACACGTTCCACGCATACTCGATTCCAGCTACAATCACCAATCTGTTATCGAATATATATAAGCAAAAGGTTCAATACACCGTGGGAAGTACTCACTGCAGGAGAAGTGCATATTTTGTCCGTTGCACCAGGAACGGGAGATGTTGGAAGTACCAGGAATAAAATTGATAGTGCAACGACCGGGCGAAAAGCATCCCAATCAAGTTAGAAGTCATGAGTACCGTGGCAACATCTGCAAGGGCAAATGAGCAAGCAGCGCCCAGAAGACAGCAGGATAACTGTACATACAGTCAGCTGTCATTGGTGAGAGTATGGGAGAGCGTGTCGGGTGGCGAAACCCCTTGTTGAGAACTGCAGCAACCCCGCCGTCGGAGCGACACCACCTGAATAGGCCAAATGCAGACAGTACTGTTGCATGACCGACAAGCAGACTACGCATCCAGGAGTGGCTGAGGAAAGTTTGCTCGTCCAGGAATCGCCAGTTGACCGTCCATTTATACATGAACACGCGGGACAGATCGAAGGCGTTCTGTAAATACGCCCAAGCGTCTTCTGCTAAGAACGATCGCGCGAGAACGACCTGGATGATAATTACTGCCAGTAAATGGCGCATTGCAACCAATAAACCGTGGCGCTTGAAGAGAATGACGAGGAGACCCGGGAGGTACAACAAGGCAGACATCTTCACAGATAACGCAAGACTAGTTTGCTCGTTAGCTCCACTTGGCCATAGCTCGTTCGACACCAAACCAACCTAAAAAGGAGTATGCCCAAGTCGTCGGTGGCTCTTTGGAACGCCAATATAGCGGCCTGTACAAGAACCAACGACCAGCAATCGTTGAATAGCCGCAAAACAAATATGGAATGTAGTCTCTTGCTGAGAGGCAAGAGCAGGATAGTCCAATTTGGCGCACCGCCTTGTCTGTAAATGCAGGATACGAGAACGAGAGAGCCGATATAGAGTATGCCATAGATTTGTTGCGCCAATGCAACGTTTTGTCCAGCGTTGGTTATGCGATGCAAGAAGTGATGAATGTGAACGTGTCCCGCAGGATATCTTTCCAACCGTGAGTCTCGACGGAGCAGCCAAGATTGGAATTCAAGCTCACACTAACGGACCAGTAGGTCCAACTATCTTGGCGTAATTCCGTTCTTCCTTCAAGTACAAGTCTATATGCGCCATGTAGGTCTCCCAGTCAATCTCCGTATCTGGGATTACAATGGTCAAGTGAATTCAGATGGTGCGGAGGTTAACTGACATGGAATAAAATGTATGATGAGCTGGGTAAGGAATGCATCCCCGAGGATCACGATGCCGCATAAACCCCAGAAGTAGCGTTTGTCCAAGAGCAGGAGTCGAAGGAAATCGTATCCCGAACGGAGAAGACAAGCCCGAGACATCGTCGGACTATTGGTACAGCCACAGGAGGACCGTTGATATTGCAAAGACAAACTCGTACAGAATCTGTAACTTGCCAGAATGCATCGAAAATGAGATCAAAACAAATAAGAAACTAGGTACTAGGACGATGATCAAGACAAGCGATACTGAGAGCAAAGCTAGACTAGCGGAGAGACGAGCAGTAAGTCAAAAAAAAAAAGATAGCGTAAATATGGTCAACCCTTGCGCTGCATCAAGGTCGCTCCCAGACTTTGTTGGGCGTAGTCCATGGTATTAGGATCACGAGAAGGGGTATTGTTCCCAGATAGGAGCGGCGACGGCAACCATCCAGGAGTAATAAGGCCGCTGCCACCTGCCCCAAATACGAAACCACCGCTCAACCCTTCCATAGTGTCTGAATAGCCTGTCGCAATACCTTTTGTCAGCACGTAGGAGGCTAACGTTTGCGTCAACGTACCAGGCACGAGGACACTGTCCCAAAAACCACTGCTGAAAATGTTCTCCATCGACAGCATTCCCATCCCTTCGTCAGATGCTGGTAAAGTAGCCATGGTAGGCGGGAACGTCGACATATCTGCCACAGGCCCCATCTCGCTGGTGAAGTGGAAGTCGTTCATGCCATTCGTAGGTATCGTTGGACCGAAAAGGCCCATGTCATTTTGTCCGGCCGATTCATCCCCAACCATGACTTCGGTCTGGGATTGAGGTGCCTGCTGCTGTGGTGGGGGCGGTGGCAGTGGCGGCGGCGGCTGAGTAACATCGGTCCGAGCGGAGATTAGTGCACGGAGGAATGTGCTATACAGTGCAGGCGTGTGGTGGGAATTGACAGCAATATCGCCGAGTACTGTCGCAATGTCTTTCACGAGGTCAATGATCTTTTGGTCATTCTGGATATATTGTTGGAATTCCGGCCTTATAAACTGGAAAGCAATTCAGATAAAATTAACTTCTTCGGTGTATCCATTTACCTTGAGCAGGCTCAGGACAGCATACGATAAAAAGACAAAATGCGAATCGGGCGAGTATCTGAGGAAGCCTCCTGGTGCAAGTTCATCACGTGCAATGACAGCTACGGCCGTCGCTGAGGTGTGGCACTTGGAGAAGAAGTAGGGCATATCGACAGCCGAACGTTCAATGGCGTTCTGAAGTCCAAAAGAATGTATGACGAGTGAGTAGTAATGGAAGTAGAACATCATCATCGTGGAAGTATACTCCTTGTGGACCTCGACATCTACGGTGGCAACAAAATGATGAAATGAGCAAAAGGCACATGGGAAATACTCACTCGTCATTGTTGCACGGGTGTTCGTCCACTCATGCTGCCAGGCAACTATCTGCTGTTCAAAAGTCTTGATTACCAGAAGGTAATCACAGTCTGTTTGAAGACCGGACGGAGTATTGGTACCAGAGTACAAGAGATCCAGACTTCGGGACACGATACGTTGCAATTCCTGTGAAATGGATTTGATACTAGGTTGTAGATGATAAAAGATATGTGGACTCACGACATACGCCGCAAGAGATAGGTCACTAGGTGTGCCCACTGGGGAGTTGATCCACTGAAGAACATTACGTATAATAAAACTACAAAGAGTGGTGATCAGGTCATCCAAACATCCCAACAAGAATACGTACTCCTCCCGGATTGAATGAGGTTTCCCCATCTGAGCACTTGTACTCCTGTCAAGGGCAAAGCACAGGAGCCACGTTCGCTCGCGATTGTGTACCTCCTTGTCACGCGCACGACCTTCCGGAGTATCTTGGCTCAGTGCCGTCTTGCGGTGCAAATTGAGGTCAGTGGCCATCCTTCAAACGCATATTAGAAAAGGTATACGACGTAGTACAAAAGGTGTACCGACCGGATAGCCATCCCCAAAAGCAACCATGTTTTGTCATATTCATAACGCTCAACTGCACCACATCCCCACAGCGTGAGCAAGAGATAGGCCTGTACAATTTCTAGAGATTTGTAACCTCGGGCCGGTACGCTGAAAGCGAGCTTTTGCGCAAGCTCAGCAAGTTGTGAGTGAAGTTCTGGGCGGTGCGTGTAGAACTTGGAGGCGATGGCGCAGACTAGGCTACAGGTGAAACCCGCCGGTTAAAGGGTACGGGAAAGGCAACATACTTGACGTCAGCAAGAACGGAGATCTCGAGCAAACAAGGGCAGGTGTATGGAATTCTTGATCCAAGAGATGGCATTGCATCTAGGAGGGCATCGGGATCATGTTGAATCGGTTGTGAAACCAAGACTGACATTCATATGATCGAAGAAACTGGTGGGAGTTCAAGTTGAGGTTAGGGAGACGAAAGAACGCGGGGTACTAACATATTGAATAACGCGACAACTTCTTCGGTGCTCACAAAGCTGAGCATCTCTGGTTGTATTTGCCTCTCGATGTAAAGGCGCCTAAGCGGTAATATTGATATCGGACCTGGGGGGGAGTGAGTGGTGCGTACAAGTTTGAAAAGAGAGCATGAAACCTGGTCTGAAATAATTGTCGCTGGCGACGCCGAGACGATGGTCCGAGTCACCATCTGTTGGGCGGGCGGTGAACGATGTTGTGATTCCATGTGCTCTCCGATTTGCCAAACTGGCCTCGGCAAGGAGACCCAAGGGGTTTAACGAATTGTCGGGAAGTGAGTGCAATTTTGGGGAGGAGGAAGAAAGGGTAGCACTCTGTGAGGGACAAATTTGGGGGGAAGGAGGGGGAGATTGCATGAGTGCCTGAGTTTGGGCTGTGTGAGGTACTGGGGAAGGAGAACGGGAGATCATGCCAGAAGTCATGCTCGGGTTGCCGATGGACCTGAGGACGGTGTCGAGAGTGCGTTCCATTTTTCGGAGGGACCTCGTGAGGAGCTCGTGTTTTCTTGGGCTTGAGTTTGAGGGGTGAATATTTCAGGATTGAGCCAAGGTATGTGAGCTTACTTTGATGAGCGTTTTCCACGGTTAGACTCCTCGAAGATGCACTCGTGATTGCCCGTGAGACAACGCTTGCAGGGTGGACCGTGTTCGGCGCCGACACATTTCATTTTGAGGCGACGACATACGGTACAGGCGCTAAATGAGGAGGATGAGTGGCGCTCTCTGACCGTGGTGTGATCTCACCGAGCGCCCCTGGTCGACTTTGGTTTCGGTTCGTCCTTTTCGGGGGCAGGACTGGGGCCATCTGTGGTGTCATCTGTGCGGGGCTTCTTTCTGGTGGGGTCTGCAATGCCTGTGATGAGGGAGGGGGGCCGTTTCCCGTTCGACTCTGGTGGGGAAAAGGACATGTGTTCGGTTGGAGGGGTACCGATTGTGTCTGATCCCTGTGAGGAGGGGGAGGAGAGGTTGTGGGGGAGGGGGAGATGGTGGGACATGGGCTGTTGTTGATACGAGTAGTAAGACGGATACATGGACAGCGCAGGGTCTATCTGAGGGGAACGCGGCGGAGGCATGGCCGTGGGGCGACTTACTCGACCGACATTCCGTCCTTTCGCTTCGGAGTTTCAACGGTAATCCCCCCACAATCCCCCCTCCTTCTCGGCAGCGATGCCGTCCTCTCGGAGATTGAAGCGGCTTCTAAAATCGGCATTCGGCTTGGATGCGCGCGTTCGACCTCTTCCTCCACCAACGCCGCAAGACGGGCCATGAACCATCCAGCACGTCCCTCCTTGGTCCTCGCCCCGTCCGTGAACACCACCACGTATGTTTCTCGCGCCTCCAGGTTCCCCTCCTCACCCTGACGCGTCGCTCCGTCGACCAGCGTCGTGACCACGACGACAACGACAACAACGTATGCCCCTATCCAATTGCCTCCCCTTTCACCCCCAACCGAGCCCAAGAATCCAAAGGACTATCCCCTCTTGCATGCAAACCTACCCGCTTCCCTTCGCAAGTTCTCTCTCGTATTCCCCGGAGGCACTCACGCTACCTTTCGTGACGGTGAAGGTGGCGAGGAGGAGATGCGAGAAGAGGAATTAGTCGCGAGCGGCGTCGGTTGGAGGATGCTCAAACCAGAGGAAGCCGCAGAACAAGCAAAGGTCGTCGGACTTGTCGAGGCAGTCGAGCGCTTTGGCAGAAAGCGGTCACACGGGCTCGACAACATGATGGAAGGCGTAGAACCAACGATCGAGCGAGAGGCACATACCCCTCCAAGGAAGAAACCGAGGCCCACACACATACCTCCAATCACGACGATGAATGCCGCCGCACCACCTTCCCCTCTTCCTTCTCCCCATGGCTCTCCTTCACCACAGCCAATCTGGCCCTCTGCTCCGCCAAGCGGTGCCTCCTCACCACATCCCCTCCCCCCGCTTCAGCCCGATCTCGCTCTCACAACCCTCTTGACCCTCCCATCACTGTTATCACATTTCATGAATCTGCCGCAGCAGTTACAGTCCCATTTTCTGCTTACTCTTTTACGGCATTCCCCATTACCCGTTCTACGCACCCTCCATTCTGTTTTGACCCCCACTTTGGCGCGCGATTTCTTGACCCTTCTTCCCCCAGAGCTTGTATCCCACGTCCTCAGTTATCTCCCATACTCGACCCTTACCCGGGCTTCGCGTGTCTCCAGATCCTGGCGTGCTATCATCGATTCAGACCCAGTCCTCTGGAGAGATCTTCTCAAGAGCACGAAAATTTGGTTCGGTGGCGATACAGAACGAGCGTTTGCCCGTTCCATCTATGCACGTCGTCTAGCCGATGTCCGCAAGATACCTTGCACTCTCCCCCTCCCTCACCCATACAAACTACTCTTCAAATCGCGACATCTCACTCGCACACGCTGGGTAACAAACGAGATGCCAAAGCACCATACATTCCCTGCTCATGGTACTTCTGTCGTGACCTGTCTATTGCTTTCGCATGGGCGTATCATATCAGCATCGGATGACCACTCAATACATGTTTATTCACCAGTGACGGGCGAGCTTTTGCAATCCTTGGATGGTCACGACGGAGGTGTCTGGGCGTTGGCAGCCAGCAAAGACACACTCGTCAGCGGCTCAACCGATCGGACCGTTCGAATTTGGGACCTGGCCACTGGACGATGTACGCATGTATTTGCTGGCCATACAAGTACCGTTCGTTGTCTTGCTATCGTCAAGCCTGAATGGGTCGAGGTCGAAGGTGAAGGTGAAGTTATTTCTAGGGAGAGATGGCCCAAGCGATCCGTGATTGTGACTGGGAGTCGTGATCACTCTCTACGAGTGTGGGCATTGCCTCATCCAGGTGACGCCGAATACCGATGGGTGGGTGCGGATGATACGGATGTTGAATTGTCGGAGGTAGGCTGTTCCCGGTGACATACTCTTTATCTCATCTGTTTTCCTCAGGAGGATATTGACGAAAATCCATACCACAAGCTGCATCTCGAAGGCCATGACCATGCAGTTCGCGCTCTAGCTGCTCGTGGTCGTACACTTGTATCTGGCAGCTATGACTGTACCGTACGGATATGGGACATTGTTACTGGCGAGTGTAAATTGGTTTTAGTCGGTCATACTCAAAAGGGTAAGCTCTTCTGGTTTTGGCAGTCCCGCGCATTTATGGTTTTTCCAGTGTACAGTGTCGTATTAGACCTCAACCGAAATATCGCGTGTTCGGGGTCCATGGATGGGACTGTTCGCATCTGGAACCTGCGGAATGGACAATGTCAACACACACTAACTGGACATACTTCCTTGGTCGGTTTGCTGGGCCTTTCGCCGTCTTTCCTCGTCTCCGCTGCGGCCGACTCGACACTGCGTATTTGGGATCCAGATACTGGTGAACTACGCCACACGCTTGCTGCCCATGCTGGCGCCATCACTTGCTTCCAACACGACGAATTCAAAGTTCTTAGTGGGTCGGATGGAACGTTGAAGATGTGGAACGTTCGTGATGGAACGGTCGTGCGAGACTTGCTTACCGGCATCAACGGTGTATGGCAAGTTGTTTTCGAGGGTAGATGCTGCGTGGCAGCGAGCAACCGCAACACGACGACTATGCTCGACGTCTGGGACTTTGGAACCGAAGGCGATGATGACTGGATTGGAGAACCGCCAGGTGGAATATACGATGACGATACGGAGGAGGGGAGTGAGGTGGAGGGACAGGGAGATGTAGATGCGATGGATCAGGACGCCGAGGTTGGAGCGGGGGAAGAGTCGGCAAGGGTTCGCGATATTGTCGACGATAACGACTCGTCACGTATCCCATCTGATACGGAGGACGAGCCGATGGAACGGGGTGATGGCTCCAAGTGGTCCTCTCGTTCGACGGGTCCTCCGCGCGGGGGTTCACTGAGACGGAGCAACCCACTCCCTCTGTACGGTGTACCTGGACGATTGCCGACGAACGAGACGCCGACGCGACCAAGGATACGGCCGTCTGCGAGGAACGTCGGGAGTAGACGAGGGTAGACTTTGTGGGTTCATTAGGATTAGGCGTTATTACCAAGCGGGCGTGGGAAATAGATGACGGCGAGGCTCAAACTCGAACGACATTGATGGACTCGTTCGATAATTTCCAGTACGATTCCGCTTCTTCTTACGGCGGCGCCCACAGCGTCGTCGACGACAATTCCTCCGTCTACACCGCGACGACCAACAACCTAGCCAGCCTTTCTATCGCGGACGATGTCTCGTCCAACGGCCCAGCGCGCTCCACTATAGATGAAGACTTTGATGCCGTCCTGGACGACTTGAAGGACGAAGGCTCTGTGAATCTCCCACCCCATGCCTGCAGGTCTGCAGCCCATCTTACCTTTGGCTGTCCCTAGTTGACATTCGCTGCCCAGCTACTGTGGCATCCATTCCCCCGCATCAGTCGTCAAGTGCCTTGTTTGCTCTAAATGGTTCTGTAACTCTCGCGGGAATACCTCTGCGTCACACATCGTCAATCATTTAGTCAGGGCCAAACACAAGGAGGTAATCTTGCACGCCGAGAGTCCCCTCGGCGAAACGACTCCAGAATGCTACAACTGTGGCAGCAAGAATGTTTTCATGCTGGGTTTTATACCTGCAAAGAGTGATACCGTCGTCGTTTTACTATGCCGGTACGGCCCTTCTTTTTGACCACCTATACTCGTTCACAACCATCGTCAGTCAACCTTGTGCAGCGACTACAAAGGACATGTCTTGGAACGCCGCCCTCTGGGCTCCATTGATCGACGACCGTTCCTTCCTTTCCTGGTTGGTCAAGCCTCCTAGCGAGACCGAGCAACTTCGTTCCCGTCAGATCTCGTTTAATCAGATCAACCGGTTAGAAGACCTTTGGCGTGAAAATGCCACTGCCACCCTCGAGGATCTAGAGAAGCCCGGCGTCGACGACGAGTCGCAACCGATCCTGATGCGGTATGAGGACGCTTACCAATACCAGAACATATTTGGACCCTTGGTCAAAATAGAAGCCGACTACGACAAACGACTCAAGGAGAGTCAGACTCAAACAGACATTACTGTCCGTTGGGATCTCGGTCTCAACCAGAAAAGGGTAGCGTGGTTTTATTTGCCTAAACTCGAGAGCGGTGAAGTGAGGCTCGCGGTGGGTGACGAATTGAGGTTGAGGTATCAAGGTGAATTGCACAAGGCTTGGGATGGAGTCGGCCATGTCATCAAAATCCCGAACAGTGGGTCTACCCCATATATTTTGATATGGAGTGACCGATCCCATTCACAGACGTATCCGATGAGATTGGACTGGAGCTTCGAAGAACAGAGGGAGTTCCTACTGAACTTAACCATGGTTTCTCGGCCGACTTTGTCTGGAAGTCAACCAGCTTCGATCGAATGCAGCTAGCTATGAAGACTTTTGCAGTAGACGAAAAGAGCGTGAACGGTTATATTGTGAGCGTCGCTCAAGAGTCTGCAACCTGACCGCGCTAACTGGTAGAGAAAGTATCATAAACTCTTGGGACACGAAGTGGAGCCCCAGGTTCTTCGAACACAAATGCCCAAGCGCTTCTCCGCGCCGGGGCTTCCGGAATTGAACCATTCACAGATGTATGCGGTCAAGAGCGTCCTTCAGAAGCCGCTCAGCCTCATCCAAGGCCCTCCCGGAACCGGCAAGACGGTGACTTCGGCATCAATCGTGTACCATCTTGCGAAGATGAACCCTGGTCAGGTGCTCGTCTGTGCGCCTTCCAACGTCGCCGTAGACCAGTTGACAGAGAAGATACATGCCACGGGGTTGAAGGTCGTTCGCCTCACAGCCAAATCCCGCGAAGCTTTAGATTCTAGCGTCGCGTTCCTAACGTTGCATCAGCAAGTCGCAAATAGTACCACTCATGTCGAGCTTCAAAAGCTCATTCAATTGAAGAACGAACAAGGAGAGTTGAGTTCAAACGACGAGCGCAAATACAAGACCCTCATCCGCCAGTGCGAGAAAGAGATTCTGAGTGCGGCAGACGTGATTTGCTGCACGTGTGTTGGCGCTGGTGATCCAAGGTTGAGCAAGTTCAAGTTCAGGACAGTCCTTATTGATGAGGCAACTCAAGCGGCTGAACCAGGTAGGTCTCGGGAAGCTATTCTGTGACCAAACTATTGAGTCTTTGATGTCAGAGTGCATGATACCCCTCGTTCTTGGTTGCAAACAAGCCGTTTTGGTTGGCGATCATCAGCAGCTCGGACCAGTCATCATGAACAAGAAAGCTGCTCGTGCTGGCCTTACGCAGTCGCTTTTTGAACGCCTCGTCGTCCTTGGCAATCGTCCAATCCGACTACAGGTCCAGTATCGCATGCACCCGTGTTGTTCAGAGTTTCCATCCAACATGTTCTACGAAGGAACATTGCAGAATGGTGTTACTGCCCCTGAGCGCCTCCGCAAGAACGTCGACTTTCCCTGGCCTGTCCCTGATACTCCAATGTTTTTCTACCAGAACCTAGGGCAGGAAGAGATATCATCCAGTGGGACGTCTTTCCTCAACAGGTGCGCACCATGGGGTACTCCCGAGATGTGCTTACGCATTCTTAATAGGACGGAAGCCTCGAACGTAGAGAAGATTGTCACGAAATTCTTCAAGTCGGGTGTCGTTCCAGGACAAATTGGTATCGTCACGCCATACGAAGGACAGCGTTCCTATATCGTCAACTACATGCAGTT
The DNA here is from genome assembly GCA_038094315.1 of Phylloporus cf. tubipes. Classification (NCBI taxonomy): domain Eukaryota; kingdom Fungi; phylum Basidiomycota; class Agaricomycetes; order Boletales; family Boletaceae; genus Phylloporus; species Phylloporus cf. tubipes. The sequence continues at coordinate 11,421 of JBBPTZ010000198.1, read as the reverse complement.
TAATGGCTCGCTCAAGAAAGACTTGTATAAGGAGATCGAGGTTGCCAGTGTGGACGCATTCCAAGGCAGAGAAAAGGACTATATCATTCTAAGCTGTGTCAGGAGCAACGAGCATCAAGGGATCGGTTTTCTAAATGATCCTCGACGATTAAACGTCGCTTTGACTCGCGCCAAGTATGGCATTGTTATTCTCGGGAATCCAAAGGTTTTGAGCAAGGTAAGCTACGCGGGATCACTTGTGTATAATACTCAAATGTCTTGAGCACAGCACCCACTGTGGCATTATTTGCTCACCCATTACAAAGAGAAGAATTGCCTAGTCGAAGGACCGCTCAACAACCTGCAGGCAAGCATGATCCAATTCAGCAAGCCGCGCCGCGCCCTCAAGATGGATTCTTTCCGTCGACACGAGACCAATGCGCGCGAGTATCTGCCAAGCAGCGGCAGTGGTCGCTCTGGCACTCCAAGCCGCTTCGATGCCAATTTCTACCGTACCCACGACGCACTTGCATACATCCCATCAGACGTACAGTCCTTGCGCTCTCAGGCGACCTACGCGTCCGGTCTCCCGATGTTTGTTGCCACTGGAGGTTTTCCCCCCGGTGTCCCTCGTGGGTCTGGCGGGGTAGGCAAACGCAGTGCCTATGGCAGTTACGCCAGTTCCATCATTTCCCAGGATGCTGGCCCGCCCAGTAGTGCTAGTATTGGTGGTGGTAGTTTGGGCGGATCGCTGGGCTACTCCCAATCTGACCGCCTTCGCAGGCGTGGCTCGTTCTCCTCAGCGGCTGGAACCGACATGGGAAGCATGAGTGGATACGATTACAAGAGTCAGGACGGAACGACGGATGCAGACGATATGAAGAGCCAATACACGGGGACTCAGTCTGGTGTCACCGTGTTCTAACGTCGTCGCAGTGCTGACAACCGTCTTGATCCGGGATATCTGTGGCCCGTCTTCAAATCTGGCCGAACGTCGGCTACCCTTCCTCGTGAGGATGCATTTCGTTCAGGCAACTACTTATCGCACGCAGTCGCATTCCTGGTTCTTCCGTCGTCCCACTACTTGTTCTCGTGACGACAAGATCGCTCACTAACGGCAATCCTCATGATGGCGATTAATGACGCCTTTCCTCCATGCTTCAAATATGACCTGTGTATACAGGAACTTCTGTATGAGTGATTATGAATATGATCAGACTATGACATTTCTCGACTAGACAGGCTTGTCGGACAAGTGACAAACCAAGTAGATATGCAAGCGTGAATGGTGCAGACGTCATGCCTTTCGTACTCCCTTCGTGGGACCAGCGGAAGCATCCTCAGAGATAGCTCTTCGATGTGAGAAGGGAGGTGCTGACTGCGCTGTATGTGGCACAAACGCGGTACCATCCCCTGCCGGTAACATACGAGCCTGTGTGAAAAACAGTTTTGCATCCCTCTCGGCAATGTTCTCGATGTAGTATGTGTTTCCTAGTATTAATTTTACTAGCAGGGTCTGCTGGGGGGGAAAGGCGATACACGAACCTCGGGGAACGAGGAACATTCCTCCGGTAGTGATGATAAAGCTAGTTTCGTGTATGAAAACCGACACAGCGCCTTGGATCACGTAGAACACCTACGAAGAGGTCGAGACTGCAGAAATACAAAAAGGGCATTTGTGCGCACGTATGTGTTATCTTTGGTCCCCTTGCTTGGCTTCTGGGATTTCGGAGGGATATGCATTTGACCCGCTGCAATGAACTCGCCCTCCCCAAAGATCTTTTGGAACAACCAGTTGCTGTTCGCGGCTTCTTTCGGTTCGATCATATGGGCCAAGAAGGCAACACCTGAACGAGTCCCTCGAATGAGCCTTTCAACCAAGTCAAGCCTCGACTTACGTCGCGTGACCTCCTTTTTCGTGTCATAATCAAAAACTGTCGCACTCGTAGGCGTGTCTTCGTCCCATCCCTCCTCTGGGTTGAACGGGGTCTCTCTCCCTTTGCTCTTCTCTCGGACTCCCACTCCGCGTTTACGCTTTCCCGCTTTACCAAGCGGTTTTACTGGCTCGTGAGGGATGCGGACGATTTCCTTTATCTGTGGAACAAGAATCAAACCAGAATCGCGTCGCCCATACACCACTCTCTCCTGCCGCCACCACTCCAGGGGCTTGAAACGGTGACGTCGCCCGCGTCGCACTCCTTCCGGGCTAGGGGAACCTGCAATAGTTTTAGTCAAAGAGGTGTGCCAGCATCGCCACACGCACGCTCGTCAGGGTCTCTGATGATGCGGTTTTCTGCTCGCGGTTTTTTGACCCTGGCTGGTTCCTTCCTCGGCTTCTTTGGTGGTGGAGCATGGTCCTCGTCCTCCTGCGCATTCTCGACGTCCTGGAGACCCTGTGCAATATCATCCTCTAACCCGTTCGCATCGTACGTTTGGTCTTCCTCCACCGGGTATGCCCTCCGTTTGCCCTTGTCGAGCTTCTTAGACTGTGCGACGACTACTCGTTCCACCTCTGCCGCATCTTCATCCTCTGCAGCAGCCTCTGGACTGGCTTCAGGGGTTGGTGATCTGGGTGGGTCATCGTCGGCCTGTGCAAATTCAAAGTCGTCAAACGTCGCCGTCCCGTCAACATTGAAATCAGGGTCCGGTGTTGGCTCGTGGGGGGTAAATGACTTTGAGAGTGCGGATAGACCTCGACCGCCGATCGTCGACGGACGCAGAGATAGATGCGACCTCGGAGAAGGAATTTGATCATAGTCGATTTCGGACGCAGGAATAGAGCGAGAAGTGATCGGTCGTCTGGAGCTGTTGGGCGCATGTGCGGTGTTGGTATGTGTAAAGTAAGCGAGGGGACTCCCCTGATTGCCTGAAAGATGCCAGACATGAGGTTGGTACGCCGTGCTGGTGTGAAACTCACTCTCGGCCAACTCCATGGACATCTCGCCGTCTTCGTCCACCTCTTCGAGGGGAGGAACGATGGACACTCGCTTCTTCCTTGACTTTATGCGAGGTGGGGTCCGGTTGTCCGCCTGCTTTATGACCTGTTCAAAGGGCTCGAACTCGTCGGAATTCCTGTCGACGTAGGCGACGGCCATGCCGGTTTTCTTTCCGCGAGCGAGGTCATCTGCACGGAATGGGATGTGTTGTCTGGGTGGTCCTCTGCGAGTCCCCAAGGAAGACTTTCTGCGGTCTGACTGGTCTCGGGGCATCGTCGTCGGTGGTGGGAAGCAAACAAGGCGCGACGCGTCTAATCAGTCACGTTATGTCACGCGCAATTGATTGTCACGCTAATTACATGGGAGGAGACCTGGCCATGGCCGATCGAAGGAGCGACAGCGTCGTCCCATGGCGCGCCTTTTTATTCCGCTTCGACCCCACCTTGCTCACCGCAGCCTGCGTCGTCAGCTCGTCGACACTGCGCGGAGGTTCCGCTGCAATGTACTTGCGAGACCCAGGCGGGTGTGGGTTGCTCCGCTCGTGCGACCGCTCGTCCCAAACCCTCAACTCCAAATCCAATTTCGCAGCCTTCAATCCCTGCCTCTCTCCTACGACCATGGGCCAGCGATTGACGACCGCCTTCTGTGGTCTGATCATGACCTCCCCGGTGTTGTTGGGGTCCTCCCAGACGAGAGGTCGTGCCAACCCTGCATTCTTCCTCTGCACGCGACCAGCCATCCCTGCAAACGATGCCACGTAGGACGTCGTGTGTCTGTCCTTGTCCGCCAGTCGGCCCTTGCGTTCTTTTGTCACCAAAAAGGTCTGCAATGGCGAATACTTGGCGTAGCTCAGACCACCACACGCGTGTGGCAAGTGCTCGATCTCCCTGCTACGTGCGTCGGATCGGCGTCGTTGTGACAAGTGATTGGCGACGAGATCATCCCACTGGGTAGCTGACGAATTGGTGAGCTGGTAGGGCGTCACGGTGCCGGCTGCTGTCCGCTGCTCGAGGAAACTGTCCCGGCAAGTGCGTATGTTGTCGAGATAGTCCGCAAACTCCTTGCGCGTCATTGCTTCGAGGTTGGGAATGCAGAGCTTGCGCCAATACTCTGGACTCTGCGTCTGAGGGACATAGTTGGAGTCGACGATGTGCTCCTCTCCAAATTCCTTGTAGGGTGACAGTTTGAGCTCGTCCCAGTTCTTGATCCACAATGCCTGCGGTTCTGCAGAGTTCCATTCTGTCTGGTGCTCTGGAGTGTCGACGTTCTTGACGGTGATGTAGGCTCCACGACGACGAAGAGGGAGGGGACGTTTGAATCCCCAGTGACCACGGTGTGCATCGCCGCCGTGTGTGGTGTAGACTTGGGCAATGCGGGGGTCAAAGGAGGAGAACTTGGCGTGTTTAAGGAGGGTGCCAAAGGTCGAACGGGTCAGCGCAGACATGTCTGTCCGTCCAAGCGTCGATTATTTTTTTCTAGACTGAACACCGGCAAATTCCGACAAGTACATAAACGGCGTTTGAGCATGTTCAGACGCGACGACGTCCAAATTACTGTTTATCCTCCTCCTCCAAGGATGGATGGTCCAGACAAACGTCGAAGACCGACACGCGAGGTCGTCTCGAAAACAGTCTTTGCTGACGTTCCTCCCATTGGTCGAGGGATCAGGACGCAGGATCACCTGGAGATGTCCACAGAATTTGTCTCGTACGATAGGCAGTAGTTGTTGGGTGAGTGGTGTTTCCGTTGCGTCGTCGAGGCGAGCACCGAGGACGAACAACCTGGTAAAAGAACACACCCCGCCGTCGAGCGACGGGTTGGTGGAGTGGATGGAGAGTTAAAGGCGAGGCTGAGGTGTTGCGCCGACGCGTTTCCTCTGACTTGGACTGACGATGATTATTTGCAAGGTCGATCGTAGTCGTCGTAGTCGTAGTCGTAGTAGTCTTTTCGTTAGCGAGGTGGCAACGGCAATCGACCTTTTTCGTCTCTCCGATCTCACCTTTTTCCTGCCAAAACCAAACTCGACGACGTCGTCTAGCTCTTCGTCGTTGGTATTCGACCCGTCTTACTTTCTCTCCTTCTCTCGCTCTCTTTTTCTCGACGGAAGCGTTGTCGGATCGCGTCGACCCAAAGAGTGAACCCTCTCCTACCCCCAAAATCGTGTACCCCGTATTGAGCTCGAATCCCGCAGTGCTTTCTCCCTCAAATGAAATGTACCACCGCGCCTACCCTTCAGCTCGCTCCGTGCCTTCGTCCCCCGCTACCCCTTCCCCCAGTCCACGCCTCGCTCCTCTCCTCCCTCCCGCCGCCCTCGACAACCTGTCCATCAACTCCTCGGGCCTCCTTCTCAACCAGTCCCCCATCGAGGTATCTCCCGAGGTTCGCGCCATATCAAAGGACCCAACGTTCTGCGGATTGCCCTTGAAATACGTGTCGTCAGTCTTCATCTTTTCGCTCGTCTTGCCATCTCACCATCTCCTTTCCCCCAGGCTGGTCACCCTCGCCGTGCAAAATGCTTCCTTGTCCATAGTGATGCACTATTCGCGGGTCTCCACCCCAGCACATCTCTCTTACTCTCCAGCGGCCGCCGTCCTGTTGGGCGAGATCCTCAAGGGCTCGATATCCTTTTTTATCGCACTATGGAGGGCCAAGGATGTCGATCTACCCTTGTCCTCTCGCAGGTCTCTCTGGGGCCTCATCTATTCCCTCGCCCCCTGGTCCGCTCCGTTTCGTCAAGTATGCAGCGAGGTATTCAGCGCCGACTGTTGGAAGCTCTCAATCCCAGCCCTACTTTACGTCGTGCAAAACTCCCTCCAGTTCGTCGCCATCGGCAACTTGCCCGTAGCCTCCTTCCAAGTCGCATACCAGATGAAGATTCTCACCACCGCTGCATTCTCGGTCATGCTTCTTCGCAGAAAGCTTTCCTCGACAAAGTGGCTCTCCTTGTTCTTCCTCGCAATCGGCGTAGGCATCGTTCAGGTTCAAACTTCCAGCTCGGCCGCCGCACCCAGGGAAATTCGTGTCGGCAGCGCTCACGACGCAGCACCCCTCCATATCCATATCATGAGCCCACTCAAAGGCTTTGGTGCCGTCACCGCAGCTTGCTTCACGTCTGGTCTAGCCGGCGTATACTTTGAGATGGTTCTCAAGAATTCAAAGGCAGACCTGTGGGTACGGAATGTACAGCTCTCCTTGTTTTCCCTCCTCCCCGCCATCGCACCCATCCTGTACGCCCCTCAGTTCCCCACATCCGATGGTCTCATCAGCTTCATCTTCCGCAACTTTGGAGGCTGGGCGTGGGCTACCGTGGCTATCCAGGTCTTTGGTGGTCTTGTCACGGCCGTCGTCATCAAATATTCGGACAACATCCTCAAAGGTTTCGCCACCTCCATCTCCATCATTCTTTCCTTTTTGGCATCGGTGGTGCTCTTCGATTTTCACGTCACGCTCTCGTTTATCATCGGAGCTTCTACCGTGCTTGCCGCCACCGCAATGTACAACCAGCCACCACCCAAAGAGCCCCACAGCGCCATGTCCTCGGGGAGTAAAACGCCCTTTCCTGATCTCTCCCTTGGCAAGAAGGATCCTATCCTCGGGGAATTTCCCACCAAGAAACCGTCGCCGTTTGGGAGCCCTCGAGCTATCGCGTCTGCGCTCGGACTGGGCGACAAGTCAGGACCTCTGGTAGAGAACGAGTACTTTTCGGAGATGGAATCTACCTCGCGGTACCTCAACGCACCCTACGGCTCGCCCTTTCCATCGCGCACCCCCACTCCCCGGCTCGACGAGCGACTGTGACCTGCCATGGACACTCGGAGCGATCGAACTCTTTTACCATACGACTTCTAACGTGATGACCAGATATACCCCCCTCCCCCCGTTCTACTAGACGTTTGCAAGCATATCTACAGCTATTGCTCGACAACTACCCCCCGCGTTGCGTAGTATCGACCTCATCCAAAGCAAGCGAAATTTATTTCATTTATATAACGTTGTTAACGTCCTCCACGGTTTTCTATCGCTTTGCATCAAACCCCTTTCTCGCTGTTGTTATACCTGCGGGGCACCCTCGTGCGTCTTTCGGCTTCATTGTGCACTTTACGTTATTTCTTGGTTTTATCTTCAACTCTTCTCTCACCTTTAGTTGATGCATGGGACAAAGAACTACCAATGGTTTTTTTGGCGCACGAAGATCCGTAGGTGTTTGACAATATCTTAGTATAACGACGCTGGCATTTTGGTCCGGTGTTGGCTGTAATAACCCATTCCCTTGGACCGACAAAAATGAAACTACCGAACGCGAATTTTTACTGTGTGATGTTTGATGAGCACTGCCACCCGCAACGCATGCAAGCCAACGACCTGTACAACGGGCGAGAGGCAGAAGTCATCGCCCAAGTGTGTGCTGCCACCGCATCCCTGGTCCGAGATCTCATCCATCATAGTTCCATGACGGCTATTCGTATTCCAAAACAAAGCTAGACGCGAGTCTTCGCGAGCTGGTGTTGGATCGCAAGTCGGTCAAGTCGGTCAAAGGCCAAGTGCCCGTGAAGAAGGAGGATGTGGACCTCGTCGTGAGCACGATCGATGCCTACATGGTCGCCATGTCTGACCGCGTACGCATCAGGTGAAGGAGTTTGACATCTCCCAAGCACAGGCGGAAAAGGCGCTCTCTGAAAATGGAGGTGATCTTGATAGGACGCTGCGCGCTCTGGTCGCCAGCTAATAGTACGTAGTGTATTAGTTAGCACCTACCATGTCGATCGACCTCGAATGGCACAAACTCGACGTGTCCCTCTCGAAAACGCTCGTCGACATCCTCAATAGACAGCTCACCTACACCCAACGACCGTCCTTTATCGGTCCCGTCGAAATCACCGGACTCGATTTTGGCACGCACCCGCCCGACGTCGAGCTCGTCGACCTGCGCGACATCCACCGCGACTTTCTCGAGGACGACTTGGACATAGAGTCCGAGCAGGACGATGTCAAGGTGACAGAGGGCGCCGAGGGGGAGGACGAAGACGGGTTCGAGTGGGTGTCACGAAGGGCAGCACGGCGCGGGCTGGCGGAGGATGCGCTGGCCTATCACCATCTCCCGCCGCACGTCCGGTACGGGCGCGGACCTGCGGTGGACCTCTTTACGTCGACGCCAGCGCTGTACCCGAGCTCGCCGCGGGACATGTGGAGCGCAGGCACAGTGCCCGTCCAGAGGAACTTGAGCATGCCGAGCTTGCGCGATGACACGCCCTTGGTCGCCCCTAGACCGTCGTCGTCGTCTGCCCTGTTTCACGCTGGCCCACCCTCGGCGTCGTCGTCCATGGCCGCTTGCCATCCAACGCCACGACATGCGCCGCCTTCTCCAGATCCACAGCAGCAGCAGGCACGACCCGATCTCCAATTGCACCTCCATCTGAATTGGCATTCAAATCTGCGCTTGACGCTCACGACATCGCTGCTCATCAATTATCCGTCCCCGTCCTTCATGTCGCTCCCCATCAAACTCTCAGTCACAGGTCTCGTGTTCAACGGCGAAGTCGCGGTGGCATATGAAGGCAGTCGGGGACGCGTTCACATCTGCATACTGGACGAACTAGATCCGTATGGGCCTGCGTGTCGACGGGAACGGAGCCAGTCGAGTACACCACCGGACATTGATGATGATACAGGGGGGAAACGAGACGGAAAACCTTTGCCAGTCGGTCAACGTCTGTTGCCATCCATATTCATCGAAAGCGAAATCGGTCAAGCAGACAAGCATGTGTTAAAGAATGTGACACGGGTCGAGCGGTTCATCCAGGATGTCATACGGAAAACTGTCGAGGAGGAACTGGTGTTTCCAAATTTCCATACCCTCGTCATCGGCGAAAATTGACCAGCTAGAAATACAATGCATGTGTATTATACAAGTGACTTGCTCATGTATGGACCATCGAGCTCGTAGCCAAGCTTTCGATAATAGTCCCGCGTGCCAACGCCTACGAGTACCTCGTCAACGAATCGTCGGACGGATGAATCGCAGCTTACCGGAAATAACAGCCAGTTTGACGCTTCCATGCTCCTCCCTCGCTATTCGCTCTGCCTCTTCCATCAGCAACGTACCAAAACCCTGGTGCTGAAACTTGGTCGGATCACGACCATGCACCGGCACTGCTGTTCCATAGACGTGCAATTCTCTCACTATACTCGACCCACCCTCTGCGCCCTCCTTGCGAACTAGCTCCGGTCTGAATGTGCCATCATCCGAGCATTTACGGAGACGTAATAGTCCGACAAGAATGTCTCGTTCAGGGTCCTCATAAGACAGGAACGTTTCCCATCCACCATTCGCCGAGTAGTCTCGACGGAGTAGCTCGACCGATTCGGGTCGAACCTTGTGGTGAATCTCGTGGATCTACAGACGACATGGGTTCACACGTGCTGGAAGAAGGGTACAGAGGGACTTACGCCGACTTCACGAAAACGCACGTCTCGGCATTCTGCACCAAAGTCTTTCATGCGGTTTAGAGCGAGTTCTCGCAAGTTTCCCGAGTTTTCACACCCGCTTGTTACAAGGGGGAGTGGTATATCTCTGCGAGTGACAGGTCAGCAACGTCCCGTCCAAAAGGGGCATAATTTACCTCTGGACCCGATAAACCCGTGTCCATGGCGGGACGAGCGCAAGAATGCGAGCGACGACATCAACCAAAACGTTGGGCGTGTAATTCTTGTATCGTCCAGTTCGCCAAAGCTCGTACAGACCGGTTCCGCGGATCACCAATGTCGGATATATTTTAAGACCATCGCTTCTGAACGCTGGATTCTCAAAATATTCTTTGAATTGCTCGAGATCCCTCTCGAGTCCAACGTTTGGGAGGTCAGGCATCATGTGTGCGACTACTTTGAAGCCAGCGTCCTTGGCAAGATGGAAGGATTCGGATACTGCACGAACAGTGTGTCCACGATTGGTATCCCTCGCAACATCCTCGTAAACGGACTGTACGCCGATCTCTAGACGAGTGCATCCATAGCGTAGCATCTGACTGCAATCCGAAAGTTCAGGTGCCGTCCTCGGTCGAGGAGAGTTATTAAACTTGCCTGAGATGAGGGCGGAGGCAGTAGTCTGGTCTGGTTTCGATGGTGATGCCGATGGCCTTGGACTTGCTCTGCTCCGAGTAACGAACCGCTTCGTCGACGTCCAAACCAGTGAACCCCGAGAGGGCATTGTGTAGTTGAGCGATAAACTTTGTGCGATAGTCCTCTGGCATGCTCATGAACGTGCCACCCATGATGATAAATTCAACCTGGATGGGTTGAATAGGTATTCATAGCGAGGCATGTCTGCACGGACCTTGTCGACACTATGACCAAGGGCTTTCAATTGTTCGACGCGGCCACGCGTTTGTTCATACGGGTCATAACGTGCTCGGATGGCGCGCATGCTCGTAGGCTCGTAGCCAGTGTAGCTCTGTGTGCTATAGTCAAAATCAGAGTCGGGTCCACCTGGGCAATAACTGCACTGCGGTTTCAGACGGATCACCGAACACACCGAACACACGCACACACAGATATTCCCTGTCATGGCGATGTGCGGACACCGATGGGGCTTGCACATGACCGCGACGACCGCAATCTAGACGACGAAAAAGAACTAGCCGCATCGGAGAGACGGAACGAACGTACCCCACTGGCAGTGCGTATCGGTCTCGCACGGAGTTTTGGGAGAAGGACCTTCTTGTAGTCGTCCGGAATTGCGCTGATGATGTCGACGAGTCTGGGTACGCCTCCGAAGCCAAACTTTTTGGACATTTTGGCGCGGAGTTCGTTTAGAGAGACGGATTCGTTGGCATCGTGCGATCGGACGAGTTCTGCAGCGATCGCAGAGGTGACTCGGAGGAGGATTTCTGCCTGCGATGGGCCTGCGGGTTGGGGTTAATCGAGGGTCGGGTCGAAGGAGTCGATTTACCGTCTGTTTTCGTTCCGACGACCATATCGTCTGAGAGTAAGTGTCACGTGTGACTCGGTTTGGGATGCTCCGGCGATGTCTGGGCATTCGACACTATCATGCACGCAAAGGAGACAAGGGTACGTCCAGCTCAACACCTCGAATATGCACCCGTTACGATTCGTGTGCAGTCGTCGTAGCAATGTCCGGGGGAGTCGACTCTTCCGTAGCCGCAAAGCTCCTCGCTGACGTGAGTCTGGTGGCCTTTCATTACATTGCACTTTAATCGCGTTGCTCAGGAATACGACCTCTCTGCTGTCTTCATGCGGAACTGGGACACCCGCGACGAATCCGGGTCAGACGACGGATGCGACTGGAAAAAGGACTGGGAGGACGTGCAGAGAGTATGTCGGATGCTGGACATACCTGTCAAAATGGTGCGTTCACGTTCTTCACGCTGTCCAACGTCGTCTCACGGCAGAGCAGATCGACCTGAGTCGAGAATATTGGCTCCGGGTATTTGAGCCATCCCTCAGGGATTGGGCTTCGGGACTCTCGCCGAATCCAGACGTTTGGTGCAAC
>JBBPTZ010000197.1:0-27437 GCA_038094315.1 Phylloporus cf. tubipes | reverse complement strand
CATCCTTGACCTTCAGGTCTTTCAGGACTACAATAGTCCCAACTAGGTCCTATCGTAACAGTACACCCAATACTTTCAACTATGTGATAGTGACCTTCATGTTGTTCAACAATAAATGAATCTACTAAAAAATGGGTCTTAGCACACTATAAACACTTCCAGACACCATTGGTGGTCCAGATTGATGGCATCAAGGGGGAGCAGAAATGAATCAACTTTGTTTTTGTATGCAAAGATGATCCCATAAATTGCTAGCATATCTGAGCACATATGTCAATAAGTGAGGGGACAATTAATATTCAGTGAAAAGTTCAGGCTTATTTGAAGTGATGGAAAGTTGTGGGCTCTGGCACTAGTGCTGGGGCTCAGCAGATGATTACTTGCATGGTCTCTAAATATACATTAGCAAAGCACCATGTATTACTTGTGATGCAATGTGCTCTATTAGGTTGACCTTTTAACATGGTCAATAATCCTGAGTACAGAGAAGAAATAGAGCTACCTTGACCTGGCACCACACTTCCCTCTATGTATACTATCTTTGATAATATCAAATTTATCTATAACCAAGGTTCAAAGGTGGTAAAAGAGTACTTCTCTGTGAGTCAAACTACTTTTTATCCCTATTTTGTTCATTCCAAGTTCTTGCCTTGTTTTTGTAGAGCCATATGAGTTCAGTTCACCTTGTTATTGATGGTACAGCACCATTCTCAACATTACACTTGGATGTCATCATTATCTGGTTTGGAGATGGCAAAATTTACCATGCAATTCTCAAATTCATACAGCATGTTCAGAAATAATCTAACAGCTTACCTAACCAACTTCTTGATTTGTAGGCTCACAGAATGACATACTAGAAAGTATCTTGCTAGCATTATATTAGACTGTATTAAAAGATTTGGGCTTGAAACAAAGGCTAGTGATTTATTCATTATGGTAATCTTACTATTGTTTCTGACTCTATCTAGCTTTATGGGCTTGCTATGGATAATGCATCCAACTGTGACATCACTGCAAGGCATCTCCAGGGTCTTGTAAAGGGCTTCTGTGGCAACATGTTACATGGAGTGTACACAAAGAGATCCAGAACATTGAGGGGTGTTGACATTCAAACCAAAGGTGGACTTGAAGGGGAGCAAAGAGCATGTGCAAGGGGAAAGCCTTGGCACAGATAGAGCAACTCAAAAGTATGCTGTCATATTCCATTCCAGCAAGTCCAACTCTGGACTTCTGACTCAACTCCATGCCAACTCTGGGCATTTTCCCTCACCCCCTTGTCACATAGCCTTTGGACCTTTCCATATCTCCTTCTGTCTCTCCTTGTTATATAAGTTATGTACTTTACCTTGTAATACCTCAGTTCAAATATCAATGACAATACCCCCTGTCTCTCCATGTCTGCCCCTGACTTTCCACTTAATGGACTCTGTCTGCACCCCCTTACTCTCCCACTACACTTCTGTCCTTATGAATCATCTCTATACCCCCTATAATTCATTTTCACACCTCTGCTCTGAAATTAGAACATACCAGTACACAAGGGTGTGACACATAAGTCCTGTACCAAGTCCTATCCCCTTCAACCCCATCCCATGCTAACTTTGACCTCATCCTCCTAGTGCCCCCTTAAAAGTTCTATGAACTTCTATATACTCCAAGGAACCTTTGGACCAAATTCCCATGGTTCTCCCAGATCTCTGGACCTCCTAGTATTGGACATCCAATGGACATGCTTCCCCTCTCCCAGAGTTGAAGACAGTGGGGAACTGATTTGTGACATGTGCAGAGGCTTATAGAGATCTAAAGATGGAGGTTCAAGATTGTATGCTAGTATTGCACAGATCAAGAATGAAGACTACTATATAGGCAGTGGAGGTATATATACTGAGTAGTACATAATCAGTGGAATACAAGAGAATCACATAAAATGACTGCAGAATGAGTAAGACTATTGTGAAACATGAGATAGATGAGGAGACAAGGCCATCATAAGAAAGGTGGCCAAGTAGATAAGCTATCCAATAGAATCATATGGAAATAAGAGAAACAATACTGGAAATCTCTACTAAAAGAAACAGAAGGAATGGTTTGAGGTTAGGATAAAAGATGAAGATGCTCCTGGTTTAGCAATATGATGAATAAGTAGTGTTTCCAGCATAACTCAGAATCTAAGTAGGAAAAAGAAAGAGAAACACTGATGCATGGAATAGTACAACTGTAACACAATATCTTACAAACACAGTGTATGCCACATATAGTTAATCTAGTTGCCAAGGTATGGCAATTGAATATATTGTTTTGAACCCATCTTATAAAAACCCCAAGGCATTACTTTCATTTTTTTTATCCACAAGGAACTTGAAAGAAATCTGTCAAACTACCAGCTAAGTCAAAAAAGTGGATTTGGAGTAAACATAGTAGCAAAAATGGAGGCTCTGCTACTGCACATCAGATACCAGCAATGGAAAAGGTCATAGAAAATGGTCTGGATGCAGATAGATTTATATTTGCCCAACATGAGTTCCTGTTACGTTAGACCTGGATAGGGGCTAGCGTAGTCTCGAGGGACCTGGGGAACCAAGCAGGGATGAAGGATGAGGGGCAAAGTGTCCTAGGAATTTCCTAGTGACAGGTGACTGTTGTGATACACAGGGAGTCGAGAGACCTCAAGGGTGTGAGGTGACGAGGGGTGAAGGGGTGTTGCGCAACGACGATGGTCGAAGCAACACAGAGACCAATCAAGAGATGGTCTAAGACTCAGTGAGGACAAGGCCTTAGCATGACTAAGGGACAGGACAAAGGAGCGCTTGGATTCAGGTGGAAGTATGAGAAAGACAAGCATGAGAAATAAAAGTACAGGAGTGGTGGGTTTATATACGAAAAGGAAAGAGGATGACATAAGCTGAGAAGGAAGGTCATAGAGTGTGATAGAACGTTTATGACAAAGTGTCTATAATAAGAGATAAGTTGTTACAGACGCATTACAAACGGACTTAGCATAATTTTTCACTCTTCTTATCTTATCTTATCTTATCTTATCTTATCTTATCTAACAACCCACAGACATGTGACGCTTCACTTTCACTCTTGTCACAGTCGCCCCTGATGTCTTATCTTCCTATCTTCTATCCTGTGCCCAGACACAGCCCTTATCTCTTACCCATGACATGAGGCAGCGCCTTATCTTTTTATGCACTTCTGATCTTCTATGCCTCATGCCTTCTTTTGATCCATGCCGCATCCTCATGGTATGCTTCTTTACTTCTATGCTTCTCATGTTTCAGATCCATGCGCAAGCCGCATGTTATGCTTCTCTTCTGATGCACATGAAACACCACATGTTATGCTTCCATTCCACACAGCCCTAAGGCTGTTCTCCTCATGGTGATACATGCAGTGACCGCATGTTATGGACATATATAGACACGTATCGGTAGATTCGGTACAAACATGTACATACCCCTAGGTAGTATATAAAGGCCCAGTGCCAGCCCAAAGGACCTCAGTTTGTCCTCTTGGTTTTCCCCCTCCAACCTTGGTAACCGGAGAGCCCTGGTGCATGCTCACCAAAATCCCCATTCTGTTTGAGCAGCCTGTAGCGCTTACGATTGGATTAGGTGTCAACACCTTCATTGGTTGTTGGGTTGTTTCATAAGTGGAGCGAATGGAAAGAGGCCGGTTAGTGTGCAAATGGCGATTGGAAGATAAAGGGTACGGGTATCGTAGTAACTGGCCAGAGGGAATGAGTGTCCAACGCATTGCTGTGATGGGCTAAGTAGTACAGAGAGACTAGCATAACAAGGAGAGAAAAGAATGAATCGTAACAGTTCCTGGATGAGAAACTGGGTTCACATGGTGAGGAAGGTGTCATCTTGCCAGATAATGCTAAGATAGCCCATGATACTGCCATGATGAAGGGTGTTTAGGCCAAAGCACTTTGGAAGGCTAATAATAAGTATGGCATTCATGTTAGTTTATGTGAGAAGGCAGAAGCAGCCAACTTGATAGCAAAGGTTTGGTATTGCAACCATTTTAAAAGTCACAGACTAACAACACACAATTAGGTGGCAGGCTTAGCTTACTATGTAAATGACAGCCCCAATCTATTGGAGGCATTCCACCAATATGTTGAGGCAAAAAAATCTCAGCATAATGCTCCACTGGTTAACAAAATGACTCTTGACTGTTGTGTTCCAACACACTGGAACTTAGACTATATATGTCTTGAGGCTTATGTGTTACTCCAGTTCTATGTAACAAGTTTTGTGAAAGATTCCAACTATGGCCTTGAGGAACACAATCTTAGTACTGACCAATGAAAGATTGCAAAACAGCTCATGGATGCTTTGGTGGTATGTATAGCTACCCAGTAATTTACAACTACTTATTTTTTCCTTTAGATCTTCAAATATATATCAGATCTTTTCTCATTTGCTGAGGTTCCACTAATATATGAGGTTGTTCCCATACTTAAGGATATGAAACATGAGCTTGATATAGTACAAAATGATCCAGAGGTAGCTAACATTATTTGAATTGCTGCACAAGCAGCATTGCTAATAATTGGCAAATACTATGTACAATTGTGAAATTTATTGGATTGCAATGGGTTGGTGCCATGCCTTTATAGATTTATCAGATTTGCTGACTCAATGGATATCTTTACTATAATGTGTGTTATGGCTGCTTTGTATGACCTAAAAATTCCCATGATTAACTTAATCCTTTTCTCTTATCTTTTATTTATTTTCAGACTTTCAGTTACATCCAAACCTGGGAGAGCCCCTTTCCTCAAACTATAACATTACACACTTAGGCTCTATCCAGTACCTGCTTCTTTTAAGGCAAGCAGCCTGCCTTTTATAGATATATGATTTCCTTTTATAGTATATGCTGGGTACACTCCAGAGTATGGTAACTGTACCCACTACCATGTGGTATGCATATGCCTTTCACTTTTCTTTCATTCTATGGCTATCCTGCCACATCCTCACAGTGTGCATATGATATAACTTATGTTCTCCACTCCTTTTACTCATGTTTCTCATCTCTGCCACACACACCTTGACAGCACATTGTGCAGTATGTTGATATGGACAAACATGTACAAACACTATAGAGTAGTATTTAAGCCCTAAAACAGCCTCTGAGGAACCCCAATCAGGTTCTTCTGGAGTTTTCCCTAACTCCTCCCTACTCAATCTATTTGCAGTCTAAGTTGTCTAGTGCTGACTTGTGAATGCTACACGTTTTGGGTTGTTTCAATGTGTCCTAACAAGAAGTTGGCATATTTCAAAGAAAACCCAGACTGGAGAAAAGATGACATTAAAAAAGTCAAAAGGCTTGTTGAACAATGGTGGCAAGAAATATATGCAGGAAATGTAGAGAATTAGAATGACCTGATGCAAGGCAAGGCCACCACTGAGGTATCTGCTTTGAGCCAGTCACAGGCTCAGGCTATCAATCCAATCCAGGTGAGTAATGTCATGACCCATCCGGATTCCAACACTAAGAGCTGATTATTCCACAACCATAGTGCCCAAAGTGGTCATGAGAATGTCCAATGATGGCAAGTTCATTGGCATCTCATGATACCATTAAAGCCTACCTGAACAGTTCAATGGAGAATATTGATGTGCTCAAGTACTAGAAAACTCAGCATGCTAGTTGTCCTTAGCTCATACAAATGGCACTTGATTTCCTATCTGCACCAGGTATGTGATAATTATAAACTTTGAGGTATCATTACTATCTTCTAATATTTCATTCTGCATCATTCAAAGCATCTTCCATGGATGCTGAGTGTGCATTTTTATGTGGATGATGTTACAGTTGTATTATTGTATGGCTCTGTTTTCCTCTTTTCATTTGCTTACTCCAACCCTGGCCCATGCTGGGAGCACTACTTATTTGTCATATCACTGACCCGGTAGTGTTTTTACCCTGCCTTCTGGCCCTAAACTGTTCCTTCAGTTCCCACCAATAAGGGCCCTGGACTTTATCTCTATGAATTCTGTATGTTCTTATGGACAGCTCTCTACTCCATTGTTTCTCTCACAATGGCATCATCTCCCTGTACTCTCTCATGTTACTCATACAAATTGGTCATTCCACAGCAGTTCTATCCATTTCCATTGCCTTCTGCTGCTTATGTACGTTTGAGTATATATACCTCTGCTGCATGTATTGTACCCCCTATTTTTGATCTACGCAATACTAGTGTTGTATCTTGAACCACCCCCAGACTTCTACTAGCCGCTGCATGCTACTGAAGTGCTCTGTGTGTTCTGAGGCCTTTCCCTCATGAACCCCCTTTGCTTACCCTCAAACATTGGATATCTTTCATATTATAACCTTTGGATTGAGTATCAGCTACTTCTGTTACTCTGGATCTCATTTGCAACACTATGTGTAACAAATGACTTCAAGTGAACCACTTACAGCATAACATTAGCTCACAATTTTTCAAAGCAAAAATGGCAATTGGATCATGATCTTGGACTCTACTGCTAACTCAAAAGCATATTGATGGTATTATTAGCACTCATATGAAGGGTCAGGCCAAAGAGGGAGCAGGGAGGGTGGTTATTAACAGAACTGATGTTCAAATAATCAACTAGTAGTGAGTACTTTGATAGCCATCAATCTGCCATACTATCCACAGGTTACCTGGATTGATTTGCAAAATGTACCTGGGTACACTCATATCCATCTGCACTATATCTGGATCAGGTATGGCCATTATTGTGAGGTGTTGTTGACCTGCATGAACACACCTGGGTAGCACCCAGATATATCCAACCTAGATCCTAATTTACACTTTGAAATGCCCCACTGCACATTTGAGTAGAACTGCCAGTGGTATTATCAGGTGCTGCTAATCTAAGGTGCATATTGGTCATAAGATTCTTGAAAACAAGTTCATGAACTGTTATGATTCAGCTGTGATATGCTGGCTATCAAAGCCCATGATGCCAACAAATATTGTTACATAAAGCATATATAATGAGATCCAGAATGTCAAGAGTTATTGATGTTCAATCTGAAGGGTAAAGGTGATTGAAGAGTGTGCACAAGGGAATAAGCCTTGGCACAGACAGAGCATTTCAAGAGCATGCAGAGGCTTGCAAAGGTCTGAGGAAAGTAAGACTTAAATATACACTTTGATTGCATAGATCAAGAATACAATACATATACAGGGCAGCAGGTTTATATACAAGTCCATTAGCTAATTAATGGAATGATCAAGAATATGAAGGAATAACTGCAGATTAGCTAATGGCTGTGGAATATGGAATGCAATGGGGAAACAAGGCTATTGTAAAAGAGGTGGCCTAAAGAGTAAGGCTGTTCATGGGAATCATACTGAAGAAAATGGAACAATACTGAAGCCTTTTCTGGTAGGAACTAAAGGAATGGCATAAGGCTAGAAGGAAGTGTAAAGGTGCTGTCAGTTTAGTGATACAACAAAAAGATAATGCTCCCAATCAGGTTTGGAATTTAAATAGAAAAAGGAAAAAAGAAACACCAATGCATGCAATAGCACAACCATAACAAACATAGTGTGAATACCTTCATAAAGCATTGGGGGAAGACTTATTAGATTAATTGCTTGAAAGAATAGGATCTGACCTTGGTTCATGTGCTCTCAATGTTGTGGATGGAAAGGATATTGGTATTGATTGAAAATTCTATTTTCTTATAGTTTCAAGCTTTCTACTTGCAGGAATCCATCTGCAGCTTACACAGCACACCCATTGATCATGATAGTGTTAATTGCTCATGCTTACCTAATATAATACTGTACTTGCCTCACATTGCTGTTTTTTTTTTATCCACTAACCTTTTGCTACCTTGTTGCACATGATCCACCAGTTGTGGGCTCCTGTGTAGGAACTAGACACAGCACCTTAGTGTTCATAAGATGAACAACTAGGATTGATTATGTACCTAGACACAGCGCTAGATATGATATAAAATATGGGCGTGAATCAGAGAACAATATATGGCTTACCCTTGGTATTTGTAAGATAAACGACTGAGGGAAAGGGAGAAAATGAACAGTGTTGGTCTATATACTGAGGTGTTTGGAATACTAGCCAACATGTAACCAGATGATCAGCATATGCACTAATATCTTGCACCCAACTTTTCAACAGCTAGTGTCTGCTGGGGCAAAAACATGCAATAATAAGCACCAAGTCAAATGTGCCCTGTTATGATTGCATGAGTTGAGCTTGGTTTTTATTAAGGGACAAATTCCTGAAACACTGCCATATACTAAAGTGATATTCAGGGACAACATAGTGGAGTATATAAAACAACCTGGCTAGTTGTGACATTCTATTCCTTTCTTGACCCACTTGCCTTTTTTTTTTCATCCTGACCCCAATCTATTAGAGACTAACTCTGGTCTACAACTCTTTGGTCCAGCCTGATCACTACAAGTACAGGAGCCCTGAGCCTTAGACTGCTCTGGAGTAATCCTCTGCCCTGGACTTGCAAGTGAATAGACAGAAGTAGCCATAACAGGTTACATGGCACTGTGTCCAATTCTTTCCAGGATTGGTACACCACTATTTTCTTTTCATTGTACCATTTGCCACATGTCATATCATTATTCTTTTTTCCTTTTTCTATTCACTATTTTACTCACCTCTGTCCACTTTACTTTGCTTTACCCCAGATTGGAGTTTTCTAGAGTTAAGCATGACCCTTGCCTTCACCACATTTAAGCCTTGGACTCACCCTGTCTCATCTCAGTTGTATTTTCTGCCTTAGCAGCACATTGAGGTGAGCTTATTTATACTACCTATAGTTGATATTCATCTAATGTAGTTAGCTGGCCTTGCTGCCACTTTACTTAGGTAAATTCAGTTGTATCTTCTGCCTTAGCAGCTGTTATATGCCACTCCATTCAAGTCCAAGTCTAGACTTCTAACTCAACTCCATGCCAACTCTGGGTGTTTTTCTCCATCTTTTTGTCACCTAACCCTCAAACCTTTCTATATCTCCTTTAGTCCCCTTTGGTTCTCTATTCCATTTCATGTTAACTTCTTTAGTATTAGCTTTGCTTTCTGTTTCCCTCCAATAAGCCTATGCTTTGCATAGCTCTGGCTTTCAATATATATTCCTTTTGTCTTATTCAGCAATTATTAATTCCTTGTTATATATTACTGATTTGTATTCCTTTGTCTATACTTTGTTCCATTTTATAAATCTGATGCTACTTCATTGTATATAAACTCTTGTAATTATGGTGTAGCACCCTAGTTTGAATATCAACTATAACTTCCCCTGTTTCTTCATGTTTGCCCCCTGACTTCCCACTCAACAGACTCTATCTGCACCCCCTTACTTCCCTACTATACTTTTGTTCTTATGAATCATCCCTACACCTCCTATGATCCACTCCTGCATCTTCATTCCAAAATCAAGATATGACAGTATATGAGGGTGTGATATATAAGTCCTGCCCCAAGTTCTACCCCCCTTTAACCCCATTCCATGCTAACTCTGACCTTGACTTTCCAGTACACTTCCAAGAGTTCATAGAACTTCTATGTACTCAAAAGAATCTCTGAACTAAATTCCTGTGGTCCTCTAAGACCTCTGGACCTCCTAGCATTGGACATCTGATGGACATGCCCCCCTCCTAGAGTTAAAGACAGTGGGGAACTGGTTTGTGACAGTAGCACACTAAGCTGCCCTTGCTGCCACTTTATTTAGTTTAACACAACCATACTTTATGCTGCCATGAATGCCTGCTCTTGCTAGGTACAGAAGAGTCTTCTCTCTGATATATTGCAGGCATGTGCACACATTATCTGATGGGCCACTTACTATTCAACAGGTCACAGGAAGTCTGCCTGAAAACAGCCATTCTTGGATAGGACAGTTGTCTTTGACTGGGAATGTTTGCACTAGGGTTCTGCATGGGTGTATCTTAGGCTATACCTGTACCCATATCTGTTATGGTTGTGTTATTGTGTGCATTGGTATTTCTTTTTTCTTTTTCTTACTTCAACTTTGAATCCTATTGGAAACACCATTTGTTTATTGTATGTATTGCTGAACTGGCAGCATCTCTATTTAGCCTTCTAACTCCAAACTGTTCCTTTGGTTCCTACTAGTAGAGGTGTCTGGTGTTGTTCTTGATTGTTCCATATGTTTCTATCAGACAGCTTACCTACTCAGCTGTCTTTCTCATAACAGCCTCATCTCCCCACTCTCTTTTATGTTACTCAGCAATATATGTTATCCACAATCATTCTATGTAATTCTCTCATATTCCTTTGATTACATATTGTTTGGATATATATATTGCAGCTGCCTGTACTATAGAGTACTCTTAATCTATACAATACAAGTATACTCTAGTCTCACTCCCTTTAGACCTTTGTGAGCCTCTGCATGCTCTTGAAGTGCTTTGTCTGTGCCAAGGCTTTCCCCCTTGTTCATGCCCTTTACCATCTTGAAACATACTTTCAGTTTGAATATCAACCTCTCTCAATGTTTTGGACTCCTTTGGGTATGCTTTGCATAACAATACCTGCCAAAAACCTGTATCCACATGGTGGATATGGGTATGCATGTATGTTGAGAAAATGGCACCCATGAATATACCCACTCTGGGTATACCCATGGGTGCTGTATAAAATGCCACTGCACCATGTTGTTGAGAAGGATGACATGGTGGAGGGTGGATGAAATGCATTGTCATTGTCAACAATATGGTGGTAGTGGGGGTGTGGTTGCTACCACTGCACTGCATCATCATTGACAATGACATGGTGGGAATGGACAGGATGCATTGTTGTCATTGACAACATAATGGTGGTGTGGTTGCTACCACTATGCTATGTTGTTATCAACAATGACATGGTGGAGGTGGATGGGATGTTTTGTTATTGTTGACAACATGGCAGTAGTGGGATGGTCACTACCACTGCACAGTGTCATCATCAACAATAACATGATGGGAGTGGATGGAACAGGAAGGTGTTGTTGTCATCAACATAGTAGAGGTGGACAGGATGGAAGTGTGTTATTTTTGTTGTCAACATGATAGGAATGGATAAGATGGGGATGTATTGTTATTGATGTGGTGGTAGCAGAGAGTGTGGTCACTACTGGCATGGTGCCACATTGTCATTGTTAACAACACAATGGGAGCTGTTATGATTCATTCTTTTCCCTTCTTATAATGCTTGTCTCTTCATATATTGCATGGCCCACTCCAGCAACATGTTGGATGTTTATCTCTTTCAGTTGATTACCATGATACCAGATCACCTCTATTACTCTATAACCACTTGTCTGATAATTAGCTTCTTTTTATTCACTTTTGCTCATTTTTTATTATAGATTCTTTGTTATAAATGTTCCACAACATTTCATAACCTTTTGTTTCTCACTTATGTAATCCTCTTTCCACTTAGCATATAAACTTGCCACTCCTATACTATAGTTCCCCATGCTTTTCTTTCTCATACTTCCACCTAAATCCAAGCACTTCTTGTTTTTGCTCTTTAGCCATGCTAAGGCCTTGCCCTTGTTTAGTCTTAGGCCTACTATTGAGTGGCCTCTGAGTTGCTTCAACCACTGTCATTGTGCAACTCCCCTTAGCCTCTTTGTTTTTTGGTAGCTCCAAGATCCTTGCATCTCCCTACATATCACAATAGATGTCCACCACTAGGAATTTCCTAGGGTAATCTTTTCCCCTCACCCCTTGTCCTTTAGGTCTGTTAAACTCGGATCCTCCTGGGGGAAGTCTGGAGTTTCAGAGTGTCAGAGGTACCAAGGGGGTATGGGGCGAGTCAGAGAGGGGCAAGGACTCTTGGCGCAGGACTTATGTGTTGCACCCTTGTACTCACGGTCCTCGGAGTCAGAGGTCAGAGGAGAGTCTTAGAGACTCAAGTGTGGGAGGACAGGAGAAAGTTAATTCAATATTCGAACTGAGGAAAGTACAGAGTGAAGTACATAGTTTATATATGTCCTGAGTTACACCAGATTCATAAGCTGGAATGGAGGGTTACTGGAGTATTACAAATATTAGTAAGACAGAACTAGGAATGAGTAAGATGGGAACGTATATACTGGAGTACCAGAGCTATGCGAAGCACAGGTCTATCAGATGGGAACAAGAAGCAAAACTAATACAAACGGGGTAGGTAAGAACAAGGATATACATATGAGTAATGGAAATGGTCCGAGGGTCAGGTGACCAGAGGATAGGGGAAATCACACTGGAGTTGGTGTGGAGTTGAGGAGCGGAGGCTGGAGTTGGACTTGTAAAAAGCGGCATATAACAAGGTTCATGAGACTATGTTAGCTCCTACCTGGCACTATTGTAATAGGAGTGGGCAGAATACATTGTTATTATTGTTGATATAGTGGTAGTGGGGGTGTTATTGACAATATGATGAAGGTGAAATGACTAGCCTCTTAGGACCAACTGTTTACCCTTAGAATCAAGTAAAGGGCCTTGGACAGATAGTGGATGTTATGTGTAACGTTGCGAATGAAGATCCGGAGTGTCAGGTGCAACCGAGGTTCAATCCAAGAGTGCGAACGACAGGTTGGTCATCAGGTCAAGGGTGCGGACAACGGGTCAGTCATCGGGTCGAAGGTATGTGAAGGGAGTTCACTAGGAATTGCCTAGGAACTTATAGAGCACTTCAGTAGCGTGCAGAGGCTAAGAGAAGTCTGGGGGTTGGTTCTAGACACAACGCTAGATTGTGCAGATCAAGAATGAGACTACAAGTACAGGCAGTGGCGATATAAGTACTCGACAGTACGTAAGTGACAGAAGTCCGTAGAATCGGATGGAACTACTGCGGATTGGTGAATATGTATGTGTCAGTGGGAAAGTAGTGGAGAGACGACGCCATTGTGAGAGAAGCGGCAGAGGGGAGAGGCTGTCCATAGAACGTACGAGAAGATCAAGAAATAGGTCTGGGGCCTGTTCCGGTAGGATCCGAAAGAATGGCGTCAGGCCAGAAGGCGGGATAAAGAAGCTGCCGGTTCAGCGATACAATGAAGAGGTAGTGCTCCCAGCAGGGGCCAGGGTCGGAATAGGCGAAGGAAAAGAGAAAAACGGACTGATGCAATAGTACAACCATAACAGTGGAATCTCACTAGTATTGGCTAGGAAACTCCAAGAGAACAAGACTAGGGAAAATCCTAGTGCTTGTCCTTGGCCTTTATATATTAGTCTAGTGTTTACAATAGTGGATACTACATCTATGATATCTTACACTATCTGGCATGAGCAATCTGCATGTATTCATAGGGCTATTCTATGAAATGAGGATATCCCTTGTATAGTCCTAGGATGTTGACTTGGATTGACTTGGATTGAATTGGTATTGATAAGTTATGAGTCACATTACATTTTGCATGTCTTTAGTGAGTTATATGGTTGGGTGTATGTTATATTGTGGATGCATGAGGTATGTAACTGCATGATGCTAGCAGGAATGCAGTAAGGTTTAGTAAATCATTTATTTAAGGGGCTGTGTGTTTAGTCATGAGGTTTGTTGAGCACACTCAGAGTTCAAGTGAGGTGTCCTCAGACTATGATGGGGGTAAAGATTAGGATTGTCTATGTTACCCCTAGTGCTACAGCTCATCTTATATATGACCAGTACTCTATTAGCTTGATAATATATATACTTCCTCCTAATGCTGACTGATTAGGGGTGCTTTAGCTTGATTTAGGCTGAGCATTGCTTGTTTGTGTTTGTGCTAATAGATTATTACACTAATGTATTCCAACAAGGTTGAATAGGTTTGTATTGCCTTGTACTGCCTATGCAGATTGGCTGGATTGAATTTGATTGGACCAGATGGACTCATATTGACTGGATTGAATCTGATTGGACAGGATTGAAACAGTTAGACTGGGTTGCATCAGATTGAATTATGTGGTAATGGATTGAAGCATATTGACTGGACTATACTGGATTGAACTGCATTGAACTGCATTGAACTGCATTGGCTTAGAAAAAGGGGGAAAACAAGGTAATTGTAACAGAAGGTGGATAGGATGGGGATGTGTTATTATTAATGACATGGTGGAAGGGCATTGTCCATCAACAATACAGTAGATGTGGATGGAACAGGAACATGTTGTTATTAACATGAAGGTAAACAGAATGGGAACATGTTATTGTTGTTGATAACATGGTGGATGTGGATAGGGATCTGTATGGATATGGATACTTGTGGGTATGGATATGGGTATGGATTCTAAGTGCCTGTACCCATACCCATACCCATATCCACAGCATGGGTACCATTTCTGTGACTCAGCAAGACTTGGCTTTTTCCATGGCAGTGACCACACCACTACCAGCATCAATGATATGTTTCCATCTCATCCACTTCCCACCATGTCAATGACAAATAATAACAGCACCTTCCCACTGTATTAAAGACAGTGACAACAATATGTTCCTATTCTGTTCACCTCCACCATGTCAACAATGACAACAATGTGATGCAGTGGTAGTGACCACACCACCACTACCACCATGTCAATGACAATGTATTTTCATTCCATCCACCCCCACTATGTTGACAATGATGACAATGCAGCATAGTGGTAGTGACCATACCACCACCACCATTGCAATAACAATAATGTGTCCCCATCTCATTCACTCCCCACTGTGTCAACAATGACATTCCCACTACCATCACATTGACAATGACATGTTCCTGTTCTGTCCACCCCCACCATATTGTTGATGACAACATGGCACAGTGGTAGTAACCATGCCCCCACTACTGCTAGGTCATTGACAACAATAATACATCCCATTTACTCCCACTGCATTGTCCTTGTCAATAATATGGTGCAGTGTGATTTTATATAGCATCCATGGATATACCTGCTGTGAATATATCCATGCAGATTCCTAGGTATTATGTGAAGTGTATACAAAAGATCCAAAATGTTGAGGAGAGTTATTAAACTCAGGTTCTTCTAGGCAAAGGGTTTGGAGTTTTGGAGGATTGGAGGTGCTGTAGGCACAGAATAGATTGAAGAGAGGTGAGAACTCTTGGCACAGGACATACAGTATGTGTCATGCCTTGTACTCATGATCCTTGGAGGTCAGAGAGAGGAGAGAAGAATCTAGAGACTCAATTGTGGAAAGATCAGGAGAAAGTTAAGTTGATATTTGAACTGAGTATCTATAGTGAATGTTATAGGGTTTATATATTCTGGAGTTACACCAGATTGCTAAGCTGGGACAAACTATTACCAGAGTGTTGGAAATATGAGTAATACAGAACTAGAGACTAAGTAAGACAGAATGAGAATATACTAGAATACCAGAATTAACAAATGGAAAATGGAAATGGTCCAGGTTAGGTGATCCAAGAATAGGAGGATAATGCTGGAGTTGGTGTGGAGTTGAGGAGTGGAGGCCAGAGTTGGACTTGTGAAAAGTGGCATATGACAAGAGTTAATGTTCAATTTGAAGGTAAACTTGAAGGGAAATGAAGGATGTGCATAAGAGGGAAGCTTTGGCACTAGCAAAGCAACTTGAGAGTGCATAGATGCTTACAAAGGTTTGGGAGAATGAGTCTAGGAAATATGCTAGTATTGCATAGATCAAGAGTGTGGTAAAGTACATGCAGCTGTGGTATAAGTACCCAAGTAGTATATAAGCAAGAGAATGTAATGGAATTGTGTAGAAGTACTACAGAGTGAGTCATGCTATTACAGGCTATGTGAAGTAATGGGAAAACAAGACTATCATGAGAGAGGCAGTCAAGGAGATAAGCTGTTCAAAGGAACCACATAGAAAGAGATGGAACAATACCAGGAACCTTACTGGAAGAAATTGAAGGAATGGTTTGAGATTAGAACAGAAGATGAAAATGCTGCTGGTTTAGTGATACAATGAACAAATAATATTTCCAGCCAGGCTTGGTGTTATGATTTATCTCTTTTCTCTTTCTTCTCATGGACTCCCGTTTTCTTTTCCCTCTATGATGACTCACTTCCTTTCCATCTGCCAATTAGTTACCACTTGATCATCATCATTTCTCCTTCCACTTATGGCATTTATCCCTCACTTTAGTTACATTTTTTCAATAATGTTCCATGTTATTTCTTTCCTATCTTGACAATAGTTTTCTTTTACATTCTTGATCTGTGCATATTCCTCTTTACTTAAATACTAGTTACATGCACTACTGTATCCTAAGCTAGTTCTCTCTATGTTTGTCTTGCAATCTATTGAGTCTTGCAACTTCCAATCCATTTGGTTGTTTGGCTAGCCTCATTTCCCAACTCTGCTTCACCTCCTTTGTTCCCAATCCCTACTATCCCTAGTCAGGCCTACATCTCTAGGTGTACTCCATATCCTAGTCAAGCATTTGCTTCTAGCAGGTGTTGTTCTTCATCTTCTAGGACTATGCTTGTCCCTATCCAGGCCAAGCATAACAAAAGAACTAGCTTTTCAAGTTCACCTATCATCACATAGTGCCTCCCCACCATTGTCTGCCCACCTCACCAGAACCCCCATACCTGGGAAACCCATCATTAACCCTTCTGAAATCCACAATCCATTCTAGAATCTTCTAGCTTTTCCACTAAAACCAAAAATGCTCACTCCATTAACACTGAACCTCTATTCCCCACCTTAGAAACTATTCAATTTGGATAAGACCTCACACACCAGCTCTTTGCTAGCACTGTCATCCCAAGAAGCCCCATATCATCATCATCCATATCCATTTCCAGCTGACCACTGCTTTACTTCAGATTCATCCAATGGCTTACCTTAGTTCACCTTTATCTTCTTATCAATAAGAATGTTTATGACAACAATAACAAGCAAATCAGATTTGCTCTGTCATACATGAAGAAAGGAACCACCCTTACCTGGGCATTTATTTGCATCCAAAATGCCATTAACAATAACTTCTTTAGGACCTTCAAAGGTTTCATCACAGATTTTGAAAAGATGTTCAAGAGTACAAATGTTCAAGCTGAAGCCATCTCTTGACTTGCCAACACTAGGGTATGAGACAACTCATTCCTCCTAAAATACCTTTTCCAGTTCAAACTCAAGGTCATCAAAGTTGAGCTTGATGAAACCTGTTATGCTTGACCTAGGTAAGGGTGAGCGTAGACTTGGGTGGTGTGTGCGATGACCAAAAGTGTAGGCTAAACTGGACACAGAGTGGGCTAGAGGCATAGGCCTGACTAGTTGTTGAACTAGAGTCAAGAGGATAGGAGGAGGGGATCGGTTGAGGGAGGCAGCTAGGCGAGTGGCAAGATGGACTTGTTGCAGGCAATCAGCTTGGTATATTCCCAAGTAGAAATAGCTTAAGGTGTACATGTGCATGTGACCAGTATTTAAGGGGAAGTAGAGAGCACACGGACCAAGGATGTAAAAGGAAACTATCATCAAGATAGGAAAGGAACATTGTGGAACAACGTTGAAGAAATGTGGCTGAGTAGTGAGAAGGAAATGCTATTGGGTGAAGGAAAATGATAACTAGTAAGTGATGAGTAATCAGCTGATGTGGGGGAAGTGGGTCATCATAGAGAAAAGGAAACTGTGTCCATGAGAAGAAACATGAAGAAAGGGGCGAATCGTAACAAAACCACCCACATCTTTACCATCATTGCCTATTTCCAAGCCAGAATACCCTCCTGGCTCATGGACCACATGTGTTCCCTCAACAAATTCCCTGCTATTGTCACAACATGGTATGAAAAGATCATCCTTTTTGTATGAAAGAAAAACCATACTGCCCAGATCACCAAGCAGCAATCTTACTCCACCATCTCATCCTTGCACCCTTGCACCCTCACCCACTCTACCTTGAAGGACCCCAATACCATGAATGTTGATTGCCTCACCTGCCTCACATCTAAGAAATAATCCAAATGCCTTAAGGAAGACCTTTGTCTTTGCTGTTTCAAAAAGAGCCACTTTGCCCAAGACTGTCCTGGAATAACACCACCACCTCTTCCACAATGTTCCAACCTCTGCCCACCTGCCAAGAAGGTAGGAACTGTTGAAGCCACATTCACTTCAATTCAAAAAATTAATGAGGAAGAGGTTGTGATAGGACAACTTTCCACCAACCTGGATAATGCACTGGCTAGGTATCAACAGGATTTTTAGAATGAAAGCACTTCCTGATGCAAGTAGCTTCCATACACAATGTAATTGTATCTCAGACTGAATTGAAACTCCACTCTTTATATATTCCAGTTCAACTCATTACCTCTAAGAATACTTTCAAAGTTGTCAAAATCACTACTTTTCTGGATAGCAATGCCTAGATTTGTTGCATTGACTGGGATTTTGTCAAATGAAACCACATTCCAACCTAGAAACTTCTCTTTCCTTTCCTTATCTGAAACATGGACAAGTCTACCAACACAGAATGTCACTATGAGGCCATTCTCTTTATCAAGATCAGTGACATTATTTAGAAGGTTCACTTTTATGTTATGAACAGAGAAAAGGAGAACATTATTCTTGGACACCCCTGACTCACTGCCACCAATCCCACCATCAATTGAAGGAAAGACACTGTTATCATTGATCAAGCAAAGAACCAATCTCTTGATCTCTTTTTCTTCCATCTCACAGCTTGTGCCACCTTCCTTTTCAAGAACACCTGATCCATTCCCCAAACTTCCAAACCTTAAATTCCCAAACACACCTTTCTTGACTTCCAAGAAATGGAGGGACTATGCTGCTACATATCTTAAAGTGGAACTACCAGAATGATTCACAGATAGGGCACACTTTGTCTATACCATTAATCATATCAAAAGATATGGGTCCCACTTTGCCAACCTTCAACTTATGGCCATGGTGTGAAAGATCACCACCTCCATACTCCTTGTCCAAGAAGTGGCTTTTTCAAAGCTGAAACCCACACTGCCCCTGCAGTACTCCAAATATGCATCTGTTTTTGCCAATGATGCAAACATGCCACTATTCCTGTCAAGACCCTACAATTACATAATCAATCTTGCTACTTCTTCATTCCTAAAATAGAAAAACTCTACCCTTTCTTCCCTAATGAACATAAAGCTACCAACAATTTCATTAATAAACATCTCCAAACAGGCAAGATCCATCCCTTAAAGTTGCTTCAAACATCCCCCTTCTTCTTTATAAAAAAAAGGATGGCAAACTCTATTCCTGTCAAAACTACTGTTACCTCAATGAACACATGGTCTGTGATGCATACCTGCTCCTCCTCATCTCAGACCTTATTGACAAGCTTAAGGGAGCTAGATACTTCTTAAAGTTTGATGTTAGATGGTACTATAACAATATCTGCATTAAAGAAAATAACCAATGAAAGGCCACTTTTATTACCCACCAAGGTCCTTTTGAACCTACCATTATATTCTTTGGCATGACCAATTCCCCTCCCATGTTTCAACAATTCATGAATGACTTGTTTAAAGATCTTATCACCTGTTAAAACTGGATTCTCTGAGGGTAAGGGTCTGGAGTTAGGTCAGAGCAGAGGTATCAAGTAGAATGGCTTGTCATCTACATGAATGACCTCCTTATCTTCTTAAACAATGAAGTGGAACATAAGAAACAGACCAAGAAGATCCTTCAGTGCATGAAATAATTTAAGCTGGAGAAATGTACATTCTTGGCTAAGGAAGTAGAATACCTTGGTATAATTATTCAATCTGGTGAAATTCCTATGGATCCAGTCAAGCATGCTAGTATTACAAACTGGCCCACCTCCACATGTGTCAAAAACATCCATTTATTCTTTAGGATCATGAACTTCTATTGCTTCATCCCCCACTACTCTGACATCACCTGACCTCTTCTAGATCTCACCAAGAAAAGCCAGTCCTGGGCCTGGTCCACCCCCTGTCAAAATGCATTTAAAGAACTCAAATAATGTTTCACCTCAGAATCTATCCTTAGAATGCCTGACCTTTCACCATTTCCACTGATGCCTCCAAGCATGCCTCTGGAGGCATACTCCTCCAACACAACTCTAATGGTGAATGGCACCCTTGCACCTATATCTCCCAAATATTTGGATTGGCTGAATAAAACTACAACATCTATGATAAAGAGCTCCTTGCTCGTATGTAAGCCGCATCCACCTGGCACAACTAAATCCCAGCCACTATTACCCCCATCTATTACATGAAGCATACACAATGAGATCTGGAATGTCAAGAGTAGTCAATGTTCAAACTGAAGGGTAAAGATAAGCAAAGGGCATGCACAAAGGAATGAGCCTTGGCATAGACAGAGCATTTCTAGAGCATGCAGAGACTCACAGAGGTCTGAGGAAAGTGAGACTAGAATGTACACTTGTATTATATAGATCAAGAATGAGGACTATGGTACAGATAGTGACAATATATATACTCTAGCTGTATGTAAGCAGGGAAATGTGATGGAATCACAGGAAATAACTACAGATAACATGTAGGCTGAGTAACATGAGAAGTAACAGGGATATGAGGCCATCATGAGAGAGGTGACCAAATAGATAAGCTATCCAAGAGAAGCACAGAGAAAAATATGAAACAATACTGATAACCCCTTCTGGTGGAAATAGAAAGAACAGCATGGGGTTATGAAAGTAGAAAAATGTGCTGTCAGTTTAGTGATATGATTAGTAGACAATGTTCCCAGCCAGGCTCCAGGTTGAAATATGAGAAAGAAAAGAGAAAAACAAACTGGTGAAAGAGCATGAATGTAACACCATCCAGGTCTTCACTGACCATTAGAACCTTACCTACTTCTGGAAACCACAAAAACTCAACTGCTGACAAGCCCATTGGCTTCTTGACCTCTCCAAATTCAACCTCAAATTTACACATATACCTGGTAGCCAACTAGATGCCCCTAATCATCAGCAAAAGCAGACTGAGTCTGTGAGCACTATGTGACATTGTACAGTGTGCTACAGTGGTCACAGTGTCACAAAAAGGTCCCCCTCTGTGCAGTGGATTACAGAATTGGAAAAGCTGTGCAGTGGTCACAGTCATGGCCTGTCTGTGAGTGCTGTACAGTGTGCACAGTTGCAGCTCATCTGTGAGCACTGCACAACCCCTACAGTATGCTATAAATATTCTTTTTTTTTTGGGCCTACACTTGGTTCACTTGAGTAGTAGAAAAAAAGGTAGTATTGTATATAACACTAAGTACATGATTATCATACTAGCTAGGAAGACGAGTGCTACAATGATGTCATAATGATCACAGTGTTGCAACCTTCATGTCATCATCACTGCATTGCCTTCCCTGTGCTCCTGTCATGCCAGTGATGACACAGTGGTAGTGGTTGCATGTTGAAGCCACTGCACTGTGTCATCCTCATTGGCAACATGATGGGGCGTCATCCCATCATTGTCGTTGTTGACATGGCAGTGGTGGTGGTATGGTGGCCACTGCTGCTGCCATGTTGCCCTCATCGTCTGTTGTCTCGCCATCCTCATCCTCATTGTTGACATGGTGAAGTAGTGGCCGAATGGGACTCGCTGTCATTGTTGTCAACACAATGGAGGGAGGGGCTGGGCATCATGTACTGTGCCCTTGTCATTGGGGCATGTCATTATCACCATTGTCGATGCAGTGGGGGCTGGACAGGACACACTGTCGTCAAAGAGGTGGTAGTGGTAGTGTGGTTGCTGCACTGCATCACTGTTGTCGTTGATGCAATGGAGAGGGACCAGGACACTGTCACTGTGCCCTCATCATTGGGATGCACTTGATGGGACATGCTGGCCAGCAGGGCATCAACTCATCACCATCATCATCGACATGGTGGTGGTGGCTGCATGGTAGCTGTTGCCACCATGTCATCCTCATCAGGGACATCAATTTGTCATCATTGTTGACATGGTGGTGGCCGCTGCTGCTGTGTTGTCCTTGTTGGGGGTGTTATTGATATGGTGGTGGTGTTGGCTGTGTGGTAGCCATCATTGCTGTGTTGTCCTCATTTGCAACAGGGTGGGGGGGCATTGTCTCACCCTTGTTGTTACCATCATTGTCAACATAGTGGTGGTGGTTGTGTGGTAACTGCCATGTCATCCTCATCAGCAGCACGGTGTAGGGATCCTGGGCTCCCTACGTATGAAATCATATGTTCCCCCAAGTCCTAGGATCACTTACATCTGCCCGTCTCTGCTTCCTAATCATCCAGTCCGCCCGGAACCTACTACCCAGTTACAAGATACTTTGTGGCCATCCAGAACGTCTGCATCTGTCCATACGTGTCCTTTGTCCTCTATTCATGTGCCTAGGCTTGTCAGTGAGTGTTTCTCTACTATCCTTTTCTTAGCTTCCGTTATACCATGTTTGCTCTACTACTCAAAATGGGCTTACTCCCTTTGCGACTACTATACTCCCCCTTATCCTTGATGTTTCGTTAGTTGCTACGGACTCTATTAGCATGTGAAACTTACTTAGAGTCTCGGGTATGCCTGGACTATAAAAGGGTGTCTTATGCATTTTGAAATCATCTTCCATTCTCCCTTTTACAACGGTCCTAAGCCTTCCAGACCCTCCTCTCTCTACCCCGCTTATAGGCAAGAGATCCTATTGACCTCAGCAACTTTGCATACGACTATTTGCCCTAGTGCCAGCTGGACCCCTGTGGAAGAGTCCTACACTAACCTCTAAAGCTTGAGGAGTGCACGGACAGCGGGTGCAAGCTCACCCGGTTGGGGAACAACTCCTAAGCATCATCCTTCTACTTTTGTTCTCTTCTGCTACCCTTGGGACAAACCTTTCGTACTCTTCTGCCTTAACCCTTGCTACTGACCGGGTTGGACTACCCTTTTTATCCATCCACAGGACCTAGGTGTTTTCTACAATGGTAGGGGACGTCATCCAGTTGTTGTCGACATGGTAGTGGTGGTGGTGAGGTGATGGCTGCCATTGCCATGTCATTCCTGTCAATGACATGGAAGGGGGATGTGTTATCATTGATGCAGTGGGAGCTGGGTGGGACACGTTTTCTTCATCATCATCAGCAGCAGTGGTACTATGTGTTATGATTCCTTTTCTTTTCCTTGTTATGCTTGTCACCCTTGTACTACTTAAGCCCATTCCAGCAACACATTGGACACTCATTCCTTTCAACTGG
The DNA here is from genome assembly GCA_038094315.1 of Phylloporus cf. tubipes. Classification (NCBI taxonomy): domain Eukaryota; kingdom Fungi; phylum Basidiomycota; class Agaricomycetes; order Boletales; family Boletaceae; genus Phylloporus; species Phylloporus cf. tubipes. The sequence continues at coordinate 4,301 of JBBPTZ010000197.1, read as the reverse complement.
TTATCACCATACCTGTATTCCTTATCTTCCAATAGCCATTTGCACACTAACTGGCCTCTTTCCATTCGCTCTCACTTATCTCTTATCATAGACACTTTGTCATGAACGTTCCACAATGTTCCATGACCTTCTATCTTCACTTATGTCATCTTCTTTTCCCTTAGTATATAAACCTGTCCACCCTATACAATAGCTTCTCGTGCTTGTCTTTCCTAAACTACCACCTGGAATCCAAGCCCTTTCGTCTTGCTCCTTAGCCGTGCTAAGGCCTTGTCCTCTCCTAGTCTTAAGCCTACTATCAAGTGGCTTCTGTATTGGTTCAACTGTCATCATTGCACAATACCCCTTGTTCCTTGATGCCTCAATGTCCTTGAGGTCCCTTCATCTCCCTGCGTATTGCAACAGACGCATGTCGCCAGGAAATCCCTGGGACACCTCACCCCTTTGTCTCTCACACTTCAGGTCTCTTAGGACTACATTAGCCCCTCTTCGGATCTACCGTAACACTGTGGGGGCTCTGGTCATTGTTGTCATCAATGCGGTGAGGGGAGGTGCTGGGAGACCATGTCACTGTGCCCTTATTGTCAGAACACGGCATTGTCATTGACATGGTGGAGGCTGGACAGGACACATCATCGTCATTATCATCAGTATAGTGGAGGGAGGGGCTGGGACACACTGTCATTGTCATCATTGTTGTTGACACAGTGGGGGACTGGACCAGACATGTTGTCATCACCATTATTGGGATGACAAGGGATGAGTGGTCGGGCTTGGAATGGTGAGGCAATGGCAAGGGATGAGCAGTTGGGCCCGAAACAGCAAGGTGGAGGCAGAGTCATTTGGGTGTGGGGAAAAGGAAGTTGTCTGCAACAAGTGTGACACAAAATGAACTTGATTATGTAATGCAACTCACACAAAAAAACACAAGTCCCTCACTAATTAGGAAAGATAGGCTAATTAGGAACTACTATTACTTGTACCTATGTAGTTACTACAATCCCTATCGACACTGTGTGCTGTCACACTGTGCTGTCAAGCCAGTGTACCACACCATGATGAACTATGACATGATGTGGGGCCAGGTGCCTGTCATGTCACTCGGCTATATCACTGTCACATTGTGCCACCAAGCCAACCTATGCCACCGTGATGAACTGTGACATGATGTAATGCCAGGGTCCTGTCATATTTTTCAGCTGTCAAGCTGTCAGCTGCTGTAATCAATATGCCATTTTTGGCTGTGTTCTGTAGTAATCTGTAGTAATACTGTAATATGCTGTAACTCTGGACAGCCTGAGGTATAATTAGGGTTTTGCTGATGATGCTCTCTTTTTCCACCCAGACCACTTTTCTACCACCAATACAAACAACAAAAATGTTACCCTTTTATTCCCAGAACTCTTCATTAACCTTATCAATACTGAGCTTGTCACTAAAATCACACAATCCTTAGAGTCTGACCTCCTTATCCTTCAGTTTCTCTACTCCCTTCCTAGGGAAGTTCCTGCTAAATTCTGCTCCTGCCTCTTTAATTGGTATTATGATGCTGGTATTCTCACCTACTAGAGCTGGGTCTATATCTTGGACTCCCCTAATTTTCACCACTCTATCATACAATGACACCACAACCATTCCACAGCTGGCCACCCTGGTTACCTTAAAACCCATCAACTTGTCACCAGCAAGTTCTAGTGGCCAGGATTAGCCATATTTGTCCACAAATATATAGAAGGCTGTGCCATGTGCCAGCAAAACAAAACAAACACCCATCCCACACACTCCCCACTATCCCTTATCTTATTCTCTGCCACTGCCCTTTCCAACAGATCTCATGTGATCTCATTACTAACCTCCCCCTCTCTAATGGCTTTGATACTTTTTTGGTCATGGTTGACCATGGGCTTACAAAGGGGGTAATTCTATGCCCTATCAAGAAAACCATTGATGCTTCAGGCATTGCTACTCTTTTCCTTGCCAAAGTCTACTCCCACTTTGGCTTGTACAACAAAATTATCTCTAACTGAGGCCCTTAGTTTGCCTCTGCCTTTGCCAAGGAGCTTAGTAGAATACCGGGCTACAAACTTGCTCTCTCCACTGCCTATCACCCACAAACTGATGAAAAAATAATGTGTAAACCAAGAAATTGAAACTTATCTTTGGATTTTCTGTGATGCCAACCTCTTTTCTTGGATGCAGTTTATTTCCTTAGCTGAGTTTACCCATAATCACTGCCCTTACTCCATCACCAGCAACTCCCTATTCTATCTCATGATAGGATATGAACCCTGCTCCTTATCTACAATAATCTCAAATGTTCCTGTTACATGTAGCATATGCAACAAGATCCAGACTGTCAAGAGTCATTGACAATCAATCCAAAGGGCAAAGGTAGTGAAGGGTGTGCACAAGGGAGTAGCCTTGGCACAGACAGAGTACTTCTAGAGTGTGCAGAGACTCGCAGAGGTCCAAGAGGTGATTCCAAGATAATATGCTAGTATTGCAAAGATCAAGAATGAGTACTAAAGTACAGGTGGCAGCAGTATATATATGTAGGAGTATGTAAGCCATGGAAAGCGAAGGAATCACATGGAACATGCTGCAGAATGAGTCATACTACTGTGGGATGAGTAAGAGTGGGGATATGACACTGATGTGAGAGAATTGATAAAAGAGGAAGCTATTCATGAGAAGCATACAGATAGGAAAGGAAGGATTACTCAAAGCCCCATCCAGTAGGATCAGAAGGAACAGCTTGGGGCCAAAAGGTGGAATAAAGGCACTGCCAAGTCAGCAATACAACAAAGATGTAATGTTCCTAGCAGGGACCAGGATCAGAGTAGGAGAAGGAAAAAAGAAATACCAACACATGCAACAATATAACCATAACACTTTCTGTGGTTGAAGATTGCCTTTGCATCCTCACTGCTGCACACAACAAAATACTGGCTGCTTATAAGCTGGCTTGACAAGCCATGAAGGCCCAGAACTTCCAAAGCTTCACTCCCTTTACCAAAGGAGACAAAATCTGGCTTGAAGCCAGAAACCTCAAACAGTCTGTTGCAAACCCCAAATTCATTCCCAAACATGAAGGACCCTTCACTATTACTGCCATTCTTTCCCCATTACCTACCAACTCCACCTCCCACAAATGTGGAAGATCCACAATGTGTTTCATGCTTTTCTCTTATTACCCTATTATAAAAATCCTGTACATGGCCAGAACTTCCCTTAACCACCTCCAAAGCTTATAAAAGATGAAGAACACTTTGAAATAGAATGCATCATACAGCATCATGGCCACCCATCAGCATGCTACTATTTGATCCATTGGAAAAGATACTCCATAGAGGATTCCTGGCTCCCAGAAACAGAACTTCAATCAGCCCTTGAAATCCTAGTACCTATAAGAAGTTACACTGTTTTGCCTTTTTCCCTATGCCCAAATGCAAATAACCTGCTAAACAACCTATTTCACAACCATTACCATATTTGGACCTTCCACTTACTCCTCCCCTGCTGACCTCACCAACATCACCCTTCCTGCCTTTGACCATCATCTTGCCAATACCTCTGAAAATAACGATATCCTTTTTAGCCTCATGCTCTTTGATTCATGCTATGCTCTCTTTATTGATTGTATTCTTGACACTAACTTCTTTCTTAATTGCTTGGTCAGAGTCCATGGCCATACCCTTATACTAGAAGCCTTCCTCCACTACATCCTATTGGCCAGTGAGGAAATCACTGCCATCAACCTAACCCTTGCCATCTCTGTTACTTGCACCAATTTTACCCAACTCAAAGCTCATCTCATCACTGCCCTTAACCAACTCTTTATGATAGACCTATACTATAATATAGACCAGATCCTTCAAGCCTGTGCTGGCATCTTCCCCATCTGCAACATCCCCACTTTCCCTGGCCTGCCCCTTCCTGTTCATCCACTTTATCCTCACACCTCATACCTCTCATCACCTTCCACCTTCTTAAAACCTTTTGCACCTGCTGAACTTGCTGCAATCACTGCCACAGAACAGGAACCACATCCATCTGCAGAACTACCCACACTCATGAGGATTCAATATGATCTGATCCTCCCCCACTCCCATGCCCACTTTAATGACATTTGTTTTATATGCCACCACCTTGGCCACATCTACAAGAATTGTTGTGAATATCAATGCTCCTATTGCCTCACCTGGGCCCCAGGCTACATCCAGAGTCAATACCCCACCAGACATTGCTCACTCCAACAATCCTCCAAATCATCTTTGTCATTATTCTCCACCTATCATTCT
>JBBPTZ010000196.1:0-32811 GCA_038094315.1 Phylloporus cf. tubipes | reverse complement strand
CATAGCGTCACCGTTCGGCTTTTCGCCCCTCCGGCGCCCTCTTCTTCCCTCTCCCTCTCACGCCTCCTTGGATGGTCAGCGCCTTGCCCAGCAGTGCCGTCTGCGCCAGGCAATATCGCTGCACTTGCGTCATTTGGAAACGACATGTTTGCTTTGGTGGAGACTAGGATACAAAGATGGACGTTGGAAACGGAACAGCTGAAGGGCGAGGCAGACGTGGCGGAAGTCGTACGGGAGGCAATTGGAAGGGGGGTCGGCGTGGAGGATCTCGAGGGTGTTGATCTCGCGGTGGAAAGGTAAGAAAGTCTATGAAGTGAATTCTAGTTCTAGCTCACCATGGGATTGCCAGCCCAAACACGCTCGTTCTTTTGGTTTCTTATGCTTCTGCCGGGACTGAAGGTCATCCTGGTGCGATGATTGTTGACCAGTTTAGTTCTGGTCCTCGTAGGGTGTATGTCATCCTCCGCTTGGTGGCGCATGGAGATCTATGGGGAGTCGATGGTGTCACTATAGTGCCTTATGTTGCTGTGGGCGTTTTTCTTTCTTTGGTTGACCATGGAATTGAAGTTATCAGGATTCTGCCTCTCCGCCTGCACATCCACGGTTGACGCTCCTTTCTGAAGGCGCAGTCATTGCAGTGTTATTCGGTGAAGTAGTGATTTTCTGTGCTCGAGGTAGGTCCTCCTTCCCTACCCCGACAATGTTTCTCATTGTGCTTGCTCCAGATACTCCTTACCACGATCGTCTCGTTCTCAAGTCCTCGAGTGACCGGTTCCTTGCGCTCTCTGCACTCCCACCAGTCACCGCCCTTGACCATGCAGACCCGAACAGCAGCATGGACACTGATGGCGGAGATGGGGCGAACGAAGCTGAGATTTTGATGGTCACAGGCGACTCAATGCTAAGAATCTCATTGGACGTGGAAAAAGTGCAACAATTCAAGGCGGAGTGCGTTTGACGCGTTGTTTATATGCCAGTTGTATATTGATTCCCTATGATATAGGTCTCTCCCCGATTTGCTCAGAGCTACCTTGAAACAGGCCATTTTATACTCACCCATCCCTGCCAACCCTTTACAGTTCATTCTCCCACCTTCACCGGTACTTGACGGAGAAGCACTCATGCATGCTGCAGAAGGGATCAGCGCCTCGGTAGTGTCCAGTGGTAAGCATAACTTTCTTCTGGTTTCATCTTGTTTAACACTAAACGACCAACCACTTCAGATGCTGAAATTGTCCGGCCGAACCATGATCTTACATACCAATTGACAGCACGAAAAGAGCGTCTGAGTTGGCTCATCAGATTTATCAACGATAATGGCGCTTTGGGAAAGGTTAGTGAGATGTCTGCTCATGTTACTATCTCCAGAAGGGACTTCATCACTCGTCAGCCTTTGATCGGTGGACATCTGTACTGATTCAGAGGACCTCTAGATGTCACAAAGAAGTCGTCAACGCTTAGCGACCGACGCTGAGAAGCTTTACGCGTGCCACCAGCTTTGGATAAGATTAAACGAACACATTGAGTGAGTCGCTTCGTAAGGCTATTGCTTAATTTTGAGATCGACCTCACCTAGCGCTGGTGCACTTCACTCACTTATCACTGATGCTATCCATATATTCGCTGCTACTCATGCGGCGTTCACCTCCACCTCTTCTAATCCTACATCTCCATCGATGCCCGAGCCAACCCCTTCACAAGATGTTACACGAGACTTTTTCAAGTATCGCGTGTCTGATGTGGGACAACTTTTAGTGTTCATGGTTGAATACTTGGGCCAACTTGGGAATATTGGGGCTCTGAAAGAACTCGGTGGAGCTGTGGTGGTCAGTTGTCTTCCTTCCCCTCGCGACAGCCGTGTACGAGCGCCCTTCATTCTTTAGGCAACGCTTCAGGCCGCAATCTCGTACCGCGCATATAACCTAGGTGTATACGGTGTCGAGCTTCCAATGATCAAACCCTGGACAAGCAGACCTGCCGTTCTTGATGCAATTCTGACGCTTGTTGATGCCGTGACTAAAGTGGCCAATGACAATGGGGGTAGCGGTGCCGGAAAAGACGTGGTAGACCTGTTACCTGAACTGGCTACACTGTTGTTTGCATGCGTACAGGAGAGGCTGGACTGGCTCGCGAGGCAGGTGTATTTCGTTTCCCCATGATTCGTTTGCTAATTATGCCCTGTTGGCTTCCAGCCCGATGGCGGCTGATGATCCAAATTCGCAGAGCGACAGAAAGGAGCTCGAAGACAAGTTTGCACAACTTAGACCCGAGACCCTTGAGACATTACGTACGTGGCTCTCTGAACAGCGCCCATCATCTACTGGAATAATTTTCTTTAGGTGTCACTTCGCACCTTCAACAAGCTCTCGCTCTCGCTACCACCTACACGGATTTTCCTTCCCTCGCTTCGCTGCTCCTCCGGTCAACGCCATACCCGCCGTCGGCGAATCCTCAGGCTCCCCTTATTCAAAGCTACTTCTCCAGATACGGCGATGCATTTGGGAATGAAGTCGTGCGATGGTGTATTGAACAAGGCGAAGCGCGTGTCGTGTTTGCCGAAGAAAGCGTATGGGGTCCTATCATGGACAAACTGTTCGCAAAAGACAAGAAAGGTAAGAGAAGAGAAGGTGAAGAACGGATGGCAAAGTCAGAGTTCAATACCATTGCATGGGTCAATGACATGGGGAGGGGCAGATTTGGGGACGCGAGCGGGAGGCTGTTGGAAGTGGCAGCGGAAGCGAGTGACCTTGGAGTGAAACATGTGCGTATTGAGTGATCCCAAGTGTCAGTCCTGCGTTAACCCTTGGATGTGTTAGTTTATGCTCTCCTTCGGAAAACTCTCCCAGCTTGCGAACTTGCAAGAAGGTGGCACGTTGAACGAGAACATGCTCGATGGTGAGCGGTCACCTTTCTGCTGATGTGTTTGCTGACTTTGCCACAGCTTTTCACGATGGTCTGGACTTTGTTGCCGTACAGGGAAAACTTCTCGCAGATTTCCAAAGTGTGGTGAATTCCATGCGTGGAAAACATAAGAATAGCCTGGATGCGCAGGTGGACGCTGTTCTTTCTGCGAAAGCTCAAAAGCTCAAAGAGAGCGAACGCAAGGGTCTCAGCACGGTAAGTTTTTGGACCCGAGGTGAAGGGCAGCGCTCACCCAGAACAGATGCTCAGAAATCATGTGAGGGATCTCTTGCTGGGCAAGGTGTTAAACGTTGAAGGTGTGGTGGACGTGTTGACACTCAAAGACAATACGGACAGTATAGACGACTATGCAACCGCGTTGCATCTGCTTGCAAGATCTCAAGTAAATTCTCCCGAGTTCTACCCACCAGTATATAGCTGAATGCGTCATTTAGGGCACTCCGGACGTACGATTATTATCGTCGTTCAGAAGGGCTTGGTGTCGGGTGTATTACCATGACGAGTACGTTTTTACTTTCTACATTTTACTCTCTGGATTCGAAAGCCTATTTTTATAGTTGGAATGCCATCCGACGAACGGCCAACGTCACCGACGCTCAACTAAAAGCTCGCTTCTGCGCGAGCGCACTGTATCATACGCTCATCCTCATTCTGCCAACGATTGCATCGACTTCTCCAAATGATTGCCTGCCAGAGGGCTTTGATCTTGATCCCTTGCAATGTCTACCGGTCCCCCTCATGCCGGAGACGACGTCGCGCTTCCCTGGCACGCCGGTGGAGACGGTGGGCGAGTTGGCAAGAGACTTTAGGGCAGAGAGTTCGATGGTGGAGAGGATGAAGTTAGAGGATGTCTACTTTAGGGTGAGGGAGTTGGCTATGGAGGAACTGGGATACGAAACGCGGTGATTGTTCTGGGTGGTCGTCATAAAATGCGCTGCTTGAAGCGCTGGTACTCTACACGAGCACCGAGTAAAATGGTGCCCCAGTTACGCTTTTGCCATTCGGCAGAGTATTCGTCTTGTCTTTGTTTTTCTTGCATCACCCATTTCTTGTAAAACACCGAGAGCGCATTTTCACGCGTTTCAGACGAGGCAGATTCGGGAATGGAAGTCAAGACGGATTGCTTGGCTGTTTCGAACCGCGTGTTACTCTGATATAGCGTGAGTGAATGAGTCGGGATCCAACGGGATGCTGTGACGACGTACGTCCGTCCAGTAGTTGTGATTGAACGCGTCGAGCTGTTCCCGGGCAAGTTTGTACTGCAGCTCGAGGGTGTGATCATGCGGGGTGTCCGCGAATTCGTGGAGAGAATAAGGGTGGTCGAGGTGTGGTTCGGGCTGTGAGTGCGATGCGGGTGTGTCGGTGTAAACTATCGGACGGAGATTCGAGATTGGGTCGTTGGGTCCTACCAGATGTCGAGACGCAGACGAGACGTGTAACGGGCGGGCGAGTACGAGCACACGGAGGAACATGGTCGAAATGAGGACGATGCCTGTTTTAGTAGAAACCGTGACGTAGTAGTTTTCCGATCGTTGCCGCGTTCCACACCGAGATAAATAGTTCGTTTTCTCCTTCGTCCCGAATACGCCCCGTTCGCTGACTAGACTATGAAGCAGCTCTTTGCAGTCGTTCTGCATGCTACCGCAGCGAGTATCATGGCGTGGGGGTGGTTCAGCGCCCTTGACCTGCCGACAATAAAGCTAATTATGGCCGCTGAAAAAGGTGGTCCCTTTCTGTATCTAACGAACCAAGGGTAATATGGTTTTCGATGCTCTAACAAGCAAGACTAACGGTCTGTCCAAAAAGGTTGCTTTTGGCATGGGCTTGCATGATCGTCAGTCTCTTCGGCGACGTGTTGCCTTCAACGGCGGGCGAGTGTCGACGTAAAAACGAGAATGTTAAACTGACAGAACGATACAGCCATTCGCCCTCTCAAGAAAACACTCTTAATGATATCGATGCCAGTAAGTGGCCTCTTGTCGCTCACCAAACCGAATTTACACCCTTGTCTAGTTGGCACTCGTCATCTCGTGGATCTACTGGCCATGCCGCTTATTCGTCCCACACCTCATGTCTGATGTCGATATCCCGCCCACTATCGACCTAGCCGTGCACGCGGTGCCATCATTTACCCTCCTGATCGATTTTTTCGTCCTCGAATCAAAGTTTTCAAGAACATACGTTCACAATGCTGCACCCGTCGCTGCGGTGGTATACTCCGTCGGTTACGCCTCGTTCGTAGAGTATTGTGCCGTGTTCAGCGGATTTTGTGAGTTCTCTAGTTGACCAACTCCCATGGGTTTCTGACGGTCTGCATGGCGATTTCTAGTCCCATACCCATTCCTCACGAACAGCCCATTTTTAGTTCGTGTTTTGATCTATACCTCCACCGCTGGGATATCCCTGGGTTGCTTCAAGATGCTTAACGCGCTGCATGCTTGATGTCGGACACCTTCCTATACACAAAGAGGTTTTCAGCCGTAGGCTAAATTGGTGCCTCGAATTACTAGTTGGCATGTACAAACTAGTTGGGGTCAGGCAAGGGCCTTTTGCTACCGGCGACACCGGCCCGGACTCTCTTACGTTCATTACATAATCTATCCAACATGGATGTGGACCGGGGATATGACACGGCCTCCGGATACATCCTGAGCATGGGATCCTGGACACGCGTATCCTTCCGTGGCCTCATATAAACCTCACATCGCGGACTCGGGCTCGTTCACCCATGAGGCAACATTCAGCGTTTGTTTTCCATGCAGCCGCAGCAGGTATCATGGCCTGGGCGTGGTTTAGCGTCCTCGACCTGACCAGGGGGCATTTGATGACGACTCAAAAGGGTGGTCATTTCCAGTTTCTAACGATCCAAGGGTAATGTCATTCCCATCGTTTGCTGGGGGCGCGTAACATGTGGACTTAATCTGACTTTGGAAAGACTGGCTGCTGCATGGTTATGCATGGTCGTTGGTCTGTTCTGCGACGTGTTCCCGTCCGTGACTGGTGAGAGCTACGCAAAGACCAGTTCGTCAAACTGACATCAGGACGATCCAGTCGCTCGTCATGCCAAGAAAGCACTCTGGATAATATCGATGCATGTAAGGGCTTCTTCGTGCCGCAGACCTACACACCAAGCTAATTCGCTTTCCTCGTCCGCAGATGGCACTCGTCGTCTCGAGCTACTATTGGCCTATCCTCTGGTTGCGCCCACATCTCATCCTGCGTCCGACAGAGGGCGTTACCCCGATCTTTATCGATCTGGCCGTGCATGCATCGCCTTTGTTCTCCCTCTTGATCGACTTTTTCGCTTTTGAGTCCAAGTTTTCAAAAGCGTATGTCCGCAAGGCTGCGCCGGCAGCAGTCGCCGTCTCTTCGATCTGGTACAGTTTATTCGTAGAATATTGCGCCACATACAACGGAGTTTGTGAGTTTTACAGTTGTTTCTGGAACTTGGCGCCCATGGGATTGACGTTTCCGACTTGTAGTCCCGTACCCGTTCTTGACGCTTAATCCTCTTCCGGTGCGCGTCTTGATTTATACGACTACTACCGGATTAGCTCTTGGTTGCATAAGGGCACTCAATGCACTGCATGCCTAATAAACAAACGTGTCATTCTATTTTACACACGCATCTTTGGACCGTACACGAGGTAGTCACTTCTGCTATACACACAGGTCTGACCCTTTGAGATCTTCTCACCTCTCATGATTTATCAATTGCGTTACGACTCGTGACCGGTCTCAGACTCCTGACTCTTGCTCGAGCGATCCCGACGTGCCAGCATGACTTGCATCAGTACCAAGAAGGAAGATGAAATCAGGGCGATGAACTGCCCAGTTTAATCGGTCAGCATGTTGCCTTTTGAATAGAAAAAGTGATCGTACCCCACAAAAAAGTGAGGCTCGCATCCAATTGTATTCCGAAGAGAGCAGTGCACCTGCCACAGGCCCGCCTTTATAATAGGGTACTGAGTGATGACGTACGATGATTCCCGACGAGGCCCAAACGCACCAATAAGATTACCCACGCCAACGAGTGACAAGCCGACACCCATACGGGCACTAGACCACAGGTATGTGAGAATTTGGGCCTAAACGTCGGGGCGAAACGAACCCAAGTTCCGCCATATCGCTGGTAAGCAGAGCCATGATAGGCGATAACAATGCGATGTCTGCCCGTGTTCAATTCAAACCGATAATCAAGGAGAAAATGCGACTGACAAACGCCCGAAAAATAGCCATACAGTGTCCCGAGTATCACGACAGTTGAAATGTGATTGAGACCGATCATGCCGAAAATAAGGATGCCACACGCAGTGGTTGATATGGTCATCAGCTTGGGGATGCTAATATACGCTGCAATGAATCCGGTGGACAATCGCCCTATAAAGCTGCCCCCGTTCAAAAGCACCAACTAGGGATCGGTAGGTCAGCATCAAGTGATTTCACTGGGAGCAAAAACGTCACGTACGGAATAGAACGAGAACGTCTCTGGGTTTTGATGCTTGACGGAATCCAATTGGAAGTAAAAGAGCGGGAAATTAAATGCGATATGAAACATCAACAATCTATTGGAATCGGCAAGGTCACTTGAAGAATAGATACGGAGACACGTACCCGATACACGTGATACAAAAGGGCATGTCGTGCATGACACCCTTTCCGACAGTCAAGTAATTCGCGGGATTTTTAGACGGCTCCAATCGCGGTCGTATAAGGAGGCCAGCGATGAGAAGCAGGACGCTGACAAAGGCAGCGCTTATCCGCACGCCGTTTGCGAAACCTACACCACGATTAAACAAGTTGTTCAACATAATTGGGTGGATGATCGCCCCGAGTGAGGATCCAGCAGCGACGAGGCTCATTCCAAGCGTACGACGTCGGTGGAAATAGTGAGAAACCATCGCCACTGATGGGATGAACAGAAGTCCCTGACCGAGGCCGAGAGCGATCCCATGAGTAAGAAATACCTGTCATTCTAGCTCAATGGGACTTCTCATACCATACGCTATATCGGTAGCAGAACGACTGACCTGGTAATATTGACCTGGTCGGGCCAGCGAGAGCATAAACAAGGCGAAAGATTGTAACAATGACCCTCCAATCAACAGATGGTAGCTAGGTACAATCAGCATCGAGCATCGGAAACCACTCGACAGGTTGGGACATACAAGTAACCCCGATCAAAGAGTGCGCCTGAAATAAGGCCAGTGTTGGTCACCAGAAACGCATTCGTACTTCCTATCCAACTATCATGCAGATTTCAAGTTCTGCGCACACGTAGCAGAGTACAGGACTTACGATATCGCAGACGGTGATTCGTTAGTTAAATAATGCAAGGTGTAAAAATCTGTGAACGTGAACACAAGACGATGGATGAATTCGCAAGACAATCCATACCCTGATAGACGCCAAACGATGTGGTGTACCTTATTCGTGTGAATGAGCACATCACCGTAACTCACAGATGGAGACAACAACGCCTACCCAAAACCGCAGAACTGGAGTAGTGCCCTGCCATGAAAACAAGTTGTAACAACTGACAGCATTCGAGGAGAACAAGATCACTGACCCGCCAACGACCATGCACCACGCTGCCGTGCCGCCCTCTGGAAACAGCTGCTCAGTTTCATCCTTGTCCGAGCCATCCTTCGCATCGGAAGCGTAGGACAATGAGATCTCTTTCGTGCTGCAACTCGATGACACACTCTGGGGCATCCTATGCACTGAGACGAGATGGAGGGGGGTATTGTCTGTCGATCCCCCAGAGGCGTATAAAAAGCTGCAAGAAAAAGGGTCCAGGGTTCCAGCGTAAGACGAAGTTACAAACTTTTCAATGGAACGGAACCCCGATAAAACGACACTGCGGGACTGCCAGTAAGCACTCGGGCGAGCTCCATTTGGAGGATGGAAATAAATGTCAAGTAAGTGACGCATCGTTTCCCCCGTATGTTCGGCTCTTGGCAGCCGTTGTGGCCGTTGTGGCCAACTTGGCATGCCGGGTCGAACTTGCGGCATCGTTGCGTTTCCTAAGGGAATGAAGTCAATAGGTGGTCACTTGTAAGTGATTGCCCCCTCCCATTCCAGTAAAACTCTATTCCCAAAATGTCGTCGCCCCGCGATTTTGGTCACGCTCCAGGAACCTTGAAGACATAACCAAGGATTATCGTTAGTCCGGTCTCCACGCTCGTAAGTCTAATGACTCACAAGTGACAGGCCCAAGGGGCAGCTCCCAAACAGATCTCTATCAAAGCATATCTACTTGACGAGACAATCGTCAATAATCATCAGCGCAATATGTCGTATCTAGTACTCGCACAGCCAGATGCAAACTCTCTCAGGTATCATGGGACGCGAGAAGAACACCCGCGGTGTCGTGGTTTGTGATCTGTACGATCTCGTGCCGCACATCAAACAATCAGCTGGATGGCAGCACGTCAGTCCTTGTGCGCGCTACGGCCACGGAAATGTGGCACGTGTTCGACTAAATAACAAGGGGAGATTCGGTTTCAGGCCGCGTTTGTCAAACGAGTTGCGGGGCACTCACATTAGTTCTTTTTCGCGGAAAAACGTATACCCCACTTGATTCATCATACGTCACCTTATTCAACGCTTCTTGAAGATTCACATCCGAGACGTCGCTCCTTCGATCTGGTACGCTTCACGTTGATCTTGTACGTTCCGTTACTCTCGTGGCCCGACGGAAATCCAATACAAATTTCGCTGGTATGGTTTCCGTTCCTGAAAGTCTCCTTTTAACCTTCTCAGGCACGAGGGTCATTGGTTGCATTACACCTCACCACGATCCGCTGAGACTCACATCTCATCCAGGCCTCGAGTTGAATCAAAATTAGCGCACGAACGCCGTTAGGTAAGCGAGAACATTAAAAGCGAGACTTACTGACACATGCAAGCCTGACAGCGTTATTGGGTGGACCGCCTTCGAGTGGTGTACTACCAGTGCCGTCGCCGCCAAGTCTGTTTCTATTCGAGCACTTGGTAGATCAGGAGTGTGTGTGACCATCCAGGTTCAAATGACGGGAGACGCAGGAGCGATTCAATAGCATCGTACAAGGCCCTCCTCGGCAAGTGGAATAGAAGCACTGGCCTGCACCAACAATACGCCCCGGAGGTGTCCTATGTGCAGGGATTGTGTAGCGCCACTTGCCAGAGTGTAAGATCCGACAACGGCCGTGGTGACATAGGGTCCATGGTGTAAACTGCGAAATGGAGTCCAATAACTCAATAGGCAGTGGAGGTGGATGACAAGCGTGTAATGTGCCTTTCCCTGGGGGGAAATTGTTCGACCCTCGGCCGTTGAGGTCATGATTCAATTTTGGCATATGAGGTGTTACACCGTTGCATTTGCAAAGAAGCTTGTAGTTCATTGGGAATCATTTCTGGCGATGAGGTAGTGGTAAGACGAACCTGAGACGTTGTCTCTCTCTCGGAGGTCAGCCATAAGTACCCACCCCACCGGAATGGCATAACTTTGTCCAAAGTGTCATGCTCATATTACGCAAATGTCCGAGTCAATCGTCGCCCAGTATCTCCAACAAACATCAGGGGCAACTCAGGTCTATCAATTCATATCCACTCACAGGGCTAGATAGGCATCAGGGGCAGCACCGTTAACCAATCTGTCAGACAGTAAGCATTGTCACGTAACGATCTTGACAGGTACAATCTGTGATTGGTTAGCTAATTCACTGAAAGGGGATTTGCCTGGAGTGGAAACTGAAAGTCCCGGGCCCACCAACGCGCCGTTTCTGTTCGGCAGATAGGCGATTCAAATAAGGATCTGCGTATAGCCCTGAATATTTTGCTGTTCCCATAAGTACGTCACGTGAGCAGATTCCGCGGAGTTCATCATCACTTCTGGCATCCAATGGGAAGGTAGCGGGCGAAATCAAACGGGACATACTATATCTTTTTGTGTGCAAGAGCGTAACCACTCTGGGGGACGGATCCGAGCCTGACTCTTCAGCCAAACGTCAAACTTTCAGGGGTGATGCTAAAGGGCCTCGGTCTTGTCATAGAAAAGGACAGCATTCACATTCAGTATAATAAACTTTTTTTTCTCCTGGAAAGTGCGGGGAGTCCACACTGTGGGGGGCAGGCGCAAAAAAACCACATTGAGTGGAACAGATGGACACATTAGTTGTTTGGTCTGTGCGCCTATTCTTCCTACAGTTATGGCAATTATTAAACCTTGATGGTTTGTACGATGAAGCGACCACGTGAAATACCCAATTGTAAGTTCTGCTCGTGAATAGATTAGCATCGACGATTAAATTAGGACTCGATGCATACATGTTTCTGTGTTTGGGGGTATAGGCTTGGGATCTGACCCAGGATGGTGATCAAGATCATCCTCCCGGCGTGTGGAGACGAGAGTTAGCGTGCGATCGAACCCGTGATTAGACTGTCAGAGGGTCACTCGCTCGAATTGTAATCAGGAAACGAGGGGCACGCACCAGATCTCTCCACGTCTCTTCTTCGTCATTTTCAGTCTGCAATTGATATATTTGCATGAATCCCTTGAAGCTGAAGGACGGCGATCTGTACAGGCCGGAGTGCAGAGTGGGATGCGGACGTACGTCAGACTACCATCAACGGTCACATCGAGGAATTCGACGAGTTCGTCCTTGGTCTCCTGGGAGAACGGCGCGCCGTTTGTGTCACGTGCCCACGCGTCTAATCCTTCCTGGGTGAGATATGCACCTTCGGGTGGTGCAAGCAGTAAAAGTCCGTATGCCTTGTGCGACACCGCAGGCGGGACAGGCGTGCAATATTTTGTAAAGATGTGCTTGAGACATGCTTCCAACTGGGAGAAACGGGTCAAGGGGCAACGTCGAAGACGACCAGCATCGATCGCGCACCTTTTGTGATATCGCACCGTCGTCGTCGAGGAGCTGGGCATTGGGCTCAGTGTTCCGTCTGCCTTGTCGGGAGGACGGTTCAGGTGTTCCTGGTCGAGGAGACTGCACGCGCGAGTCAAAGTCATGAGTCCGGTTGGACATTACGGTTTCAGCGTCGATCACCAATGATCGAACAGGGAGCGACCTCGCGCGCGTCGTGGCAGACGATGCTGAGCAGACTCTGACGGTCACGTGCTATTCCTTGCTTTGCGAACTTTCCTAAATCGGGTAAGCATACATTCTCCCTTGGCCATGGCTGCCAACGCAAAGGCCGAACCCATCTCCATCGAGACACTATTGCAGAAACAAAAGGCGGAGAAAGACGCAGCTGCAAAGGTGTGTCTATGTGTTCTGCTTTGGTGGAGTATTGCTCATTTGTGCTCCGTGTGTAGCCCAAGTTCCTTTCCAAAGAGGAACGTGCCAAGATCGCGATTGCCAAACGGGCTGCAGAGCTCAAGGAGCAGCGGGAGCGTGAAGAAAAGGCGAAACAGGATAGGGACGTGCTTGAGAGGGAGGCAGAGGTGGTACGTCAGCGGGAGAGAGAAAGGGAACGTACAGCACGGTATGGAGGTGCAACCCGTCGTAAGTTTCTGCCCTTCTACTGGATATTGAAAAGCACTCATTTCTGGTACAGAAGATGACAAGGAAAGGTACGGGCATCCGGAAAAGGACGGTCGTCATGGAAGGCGGGACAGAGGGAGAGGCCATCAGCAGGACGACCGCCGTGCCTCGCAGCCCGCCCAACCACCTCGTAGTGGCTTCGCAAACGTACCGACCGGCCCCCGTGCAGACCGCGTGAAATCGTCCAACGCTCCGTCGTCGAGCGCAACCCCCACCCCTGCTCCGTCTACAATTTCCGGCAACGGCACACTTCTCGAGTCCAGTACACCACATGTTCCCCCCATGACAGAAAACGACCTCTCGGCTTTGCGCGATCGGTACCTCGGAGTAACAAGCAAGAAACGTAAAATACGGAAGATGAATGATAGAAAATTTGTGTTTGACTGGGCAGAAGAAGAGGACACGTTTGCGTCTGACTCACCTATTGCTTTGGGTGCCAATAGGCAGGGTGCACAGGTAATGTTTGGTCGTGGACGAGTAGGTGGGATGGACGATGGTGGGACAGTCTACAGTGGTGCTGGCGCCGAAGCAAATCTCGCAGATGCCATGGAAAGAAGAAAGGCAGCAAAGACTGGCATCGACGAGCGGCATTGGTCAGACAAACCACTTCCAGAAATGAAGGAGCGAGACTGGCGGATATTCAGAGAGGATTTCAGTATTGCAGCTCGAGGTGAACATTAGTTTTGCAATATTTGATCCTCATACTGACAATCTTTTTCCAGGTGGTTCTATTCCCCACCCATTGCGTTCCTGGGCAGAGTCTACCATTCCACAAGCCATACTTGATGTTATCGAAAAGATCGGTTACAAGGAACCTTCGCCCATTCAACGACAGGCTATTCCAATCGGTTTGCAAAATCGGGACATTATTGGTATTGCCGAAACGGGTGCGTAAATCCTTGGAATACCAGACAACCTTGCTGAACCCCCATCTAGGTTCCGGGAAGACGGCAGCGTTCGTGATCCCAATGCTTACTTTCATTTCCAACTTGGCCCCTCTTACGGACGAAAATCGCCACCTTGGGCCTTACGCGTTAATCCTAGCACCTACTCGTGAACTGGCCCAACAAATTGAGACGGAGGCTCGCAAGTTTGCTGGTCCGTTGGGATACACTTGCGTTTCCATCGTCGGTGGTGTACGTCGTCCATTCCTCTGTCGACGTTGGTGTTTGACTTGTACCATCGCAGCGTGCAGTAGAGGAACAACAATTCAATCTCCGGGAGGGTGCAGAAATTATCATCGCTACGCCAGGTCGTCTGAAAGACGTCATTGAGCGACATGTTATTGTTCTTTCTCAATGCCGCTACATTGTCATGGACGAAGCCGACCGTATGGTGCATCTCGGGTTTGAGGCAGATCTCCTCTTCATCCTCGACAAGCTCCCTGCTGAACTGATGGAAGGAGAGCCTGAGGGCTTCACAGCACGAGGAGACGCCATGGACGTGGACGGGGAGGAGAGTGCTAGTATTGTGGCCAAGGGTCGTACCAGGGTCACGACGTTGTTTTCAGCGACGATGCCTCCTGCGGTGGAGCGCCTGGCCAGGAAATATCTGAAGAGACCTGCGACGATTACGATCGGTGAGGCTGGGCGAGCAGTTGATACGGTGGAGCAACGAGTCGAGTTCGTTATTGGCGACGAGAAGAAAAAGTAAGTGAACGTGATGGCGTGCTTGGCTGTGATTCACCCGTGGATTGTGCAGACAGCGAATGCTGGAAATTCTCAACAGTGGGATGTTTGCGTCTCCGATCATTGCGTTTGTCAACCAAAAGAAGACGGCGGACATGGTGGCCAAGGATCTGTCACGGGCCGGCGTACGTCTTTTTGTGTATGCTATTATCGAACTTGACTGATGGTGTTGCAGTGGTCCGCAGCTACATTGCACTCTGGAAAGACCCAAGAGCAACGCGAAGCTTCGCTGCAATCGCTGCGATCAGGAGAGGCTGACATTCTAGTTGCGACTGATCTTGCTGGGCGTGGTATTGACGTGCAGGATGTCAGCTTAGTCATCAACTATCAAATGGCAGGTACAATCGAGGCTTATGTGCACCGTATTGGTAAGCTGTTGATGACAGTGGCTGACTGCGGTAATGAACGATGTTGTACAGGGCGTACTGGCCGTGCCGGAAAACAGGGGACCGCGATCACCTTTTTGTCCAACGACGATGACGAAGTGATGTAAGCCATGGTTACTCTTACGCAGTAGCGTGATAAGCTCACTAACGAGGCTAGGTATGATCTCAAACAAGGTACGGTGACCCTCGCATGTTGCAACGTTTGCATGTGGCTGTGCCACTCGTTTGGTATCTTGTTTCCTATGCTAGCGGGTCGGTGTTGCATACTCGCCTTTAATTCCGGTTGGCTTGGCCTCTTGGTGTTGTTTAATCTCCGCGCGTGCACCGAAGGACTGATGTGCGTCTTGGCTCTGGTCTGCCCAACGATGCGCAGCCTGGGCTTGATCGGTTCCGGAGTTTCAGGTGCACGCGCCGGTGATGGGCCAAGCTGTTTTGGGATGGGCCATGCGTTTACGCGGCGTTATGAAAGGCCAAGATGGCCTAATCGACTTGGCCTAGCGCCAAGTGGCGAACATTCTGCGCCGCTTGACTTGTCTGGGAATGTCTCATACGGCGAGAGACGTTTTGACGTGTATGCCGTGATGTGACCATTTTCGGGGGTATTCGTCGAGGAAGACGTGATTACAGCATTCCCCACGTTACCACTCTTTCCCCGCATTGAGGGATGTTTTGCGGACGTACTGATGATTTCGAACAGAGATATCGAAATCACCCGTGTCAAAGGTGCCGCCTGAATTGGCGAAACACGAAGCAGCACAACACAAGGTGTCCAAGGAAATGAAGCGGAAGAGGGAAGCGGAGGATGTCGGATGAGAGCGCGGGGTTGGACGGGTGGGATGAAGTTTCAGAGGGAAGTGGTGTCCACCGTGCGCAATGGGATTGGCGGTGGGATTCTTATCGGGCTTATCTTTGTGTAGTTGGGTGGAGCGTACCTGTGAGTTGTCAAGTGAGATGATGATGAGAGCGCATATAGTCATCTCGGCCGACTTTGTGATCACGCGCGGTGGATTCCCGATATGGCAGTCTGGCTCAGTTTGAGTTGCAACTGGCCTGTGCTCTCTGCGCGTCCGATGCGCAACGTTCCTTTTCTCCTTCATCTCACCGACCACGACTCCCCAATCCCCATCCAAATGGCCCCCCAACAACTTCATTCCCCATCCCGCTCTCGACGCCACCTCTCCCCCACCTCCACCCACCTCCACACCAAGCTCGGCCCACTCCACGACCTCAAGCGCTTCCTCAACCACCACACTCAAAACCCCCATCCTTCTCTCTCCTCCAGCTCCTCCAGCCCTTCCCCCTCCCCCTCCCCGTCTCCGTCCCAGAGCTCTCCAAACACCACCCCTCCCAAGGACCACATCTTTTCCTCCCTCATCATAAAGGCACGCATGCACAGAAACAAGTCGAGGGACAAGCCGTCCCCAACGGACAAGAGCCAGTCTTTTTTTCTTTTCCCAGATTCTCCCTCTCCCCTCCCCTCGAAGCGTCCCTCTCGCTCTCCCCCCGCTACTCCGGACCACCACCACCCCATCCCCTCCCTCTCCTCCGCAACACATGCCCGCCTCTCCAAAAAGTATGGAAAATGGGGCCGTGTCCTTGGCTCCGGTGCAGGCGGTACCGTCCGTCTCATCCGTGGCCGTGCAAAGTCGGGAGGTGCTGTATATGCAGTCAAAGAGTTCCGTCCCCGACGCACCGGCGAGTCAGAGCGTGAATACGAGAAAAAAGTCCGCGCCGAGTTCTGTGTCGGCGCATGCTTGAAACACGTCAACGTCATCGAAACAGTAGACATCGTCTGCGACCATGGCCACTACTACGAGGTTACTTGCTCACTCTCTTTCCCTTGCCCCCCTGATCATTCAACAGGTCATGGAATATGCCCCCTACGACCTCTTCTCAGTCGTCATGTCCTCCAAGATGCTTCGTCCAGAGATTTATTGCGTCTTCCGTCAAATATGCAACGGCGTCGCCTATCTCCACTCTCTGGGTCTCGCCCATCGAGATCTCAAACTCGACAATTGCGTCCTCACTCGTGGTGACGTCGTCAAACTCATCGACTTTGGTACCGCCGTCGTATTCGCCTACCCCGGCTCCGACATGGGCGGGTTTGTCCCAAACACGTCTGGCATCCCCCAGGACACAAACTCCAATCGTCCCGTCGTGGGTTACGTCGGCACTCAGCCAGATGCCCCTGCTCCTCACACACATGCACGTCTTGTCAAGGCTTCCGGGATCGTGGGCAGCGACCCTTATCTAGCACCAGAGGTCCTCACAGGCGGAACATACGATCCGCGCAAGACAGACGTGTGGAGCGTCGGTGTCATTTTCGTGAGTCCGCCTTCTTCCATATAGCTCTGCAGTTGCTGTACACCCCGTTGCCGTGGCCCACTATGGAACTTTTCAACCAAGGCAACGGTAGGATGCTGTAATGATGGATTAGAATTCGCATTTGGCTCAGGGCCCCATTCATTTCTTCATAATCTCGTAATCGCGGCACTCACCTTATGTCCAATCACCAGGTTTGCATGATTCTCCGGCGTTTCCCCTGGGCAGTTCCCGATCGCGAGCGGGATGCATCTTTCCGCGCCTTCCTCGAGGCAGAAGGCGAAAACCCATTCAAGTCACACAGGTCGCGTTCTCGCCGCTCGAATGCCCGTGTGCCAAGGTTAGCCAAGAAGTCTGAGGAAATGCTTGGCGCTTCAGATGCCTCTCCCAATGGCCTTTTATCGGCAAATGGGTTTACAGTCGGTATGTACTTACCGGCACGAATTCGGTTTACGTGCTAAAACGTCCGTCCGCGCAGAACACGCGAGCACACTCGCGCCAGCCTCGCTTTTGGCCGACGATTCTAAATCCCTCCTGAGCATGACGAGTAGATTCACCGAAAGCACCTATCCTTACCCACCCACGATTATCTCTACCAACTCGCACTCCCGGTCCGGGTCTCCATCACATACCTCATCTTCTGGTGTAGAAGACGAGGAGCGGCGACGTGAGGAAACCGCAAGATTAACGAAACGAGCATTATTGAGTCCAGGACACGGTACGAGGACGGCGACACTTCCTTCCTCAGTGCTAGAGACCCACGTCGATGGCACCATTGGAAAATGCGAGGTTGATGCGGACAAGAGTGTGTTGGGGCTAGGTCGGCCGGGCTTGTCCACCGAGAGTCTGCCTATGCACACCCCACTTCTTGGTCATGCCAATTGTTCGAGTCCCGCCGTTGCCGTGAGTCCACTGACGATCAACACGGCAGTCACCTCTATGACGAGCCATTCATTCTCGGGGCTGTCCCCATCGTCACTAGATCTCTGGTCACAACAGTGTCCGTCCTCGGAACTGCAAGCGAGTCGACCGGCGCCGTCTCCTCCGGCGCCTCGATCCGCTTCTTCACAGCAAGCTTTTAAACCCGCAGCTCAAAAGAGTACGCGAAAACGCGCAGGCTCGTGTACCTCGCCAAACTCTGTTTTTCGTCTACTTCCTCGCGAAACTCGGCCAGCAATCCGTCGTATGTTGTGTTTCGATCCGAAAGCTCGTACGACAATGGGTCAACTGCTTTGGGGTCGAAGTGGAGGGGATGGTATTATTGCGCTGGAGGAGGGCGAGAAATGCGGTTGTAAAAGGGATCGACGATGCGAAACTGACGACTCGGACGGCGACGACAGCGACAGCGATGACGAATACGATGACGAACTTGGAGACAGTTGGATCAGAGACATTGAAACCTGTACAGCGCAAGAAACCCCGACGCATGTGCATGTTCGTATCCCAGCAGACGAAAAGACCAGCAAGAAGCTATTCTTCTGAGTCTCCTGTCGCAAGGGAGGGCATAGAGAAGCGATTGCACGAGGGGCGACTTTTATTCTTCCAGGGCCTCGCGATGTCCTCGCGGATCGATGATCGATCAGTACTCTGCCATCGATCACCCATCGTCCCGCTGTCACCATGCTGTACACAAAATCGGTGGTTACGATCCTCGACTGGTCCGCCTCTCGATGCATCACTCACGTGCTTCCATCTGGTGCTTGATTTGCCCTTGTCTCGCCCCCTCCACATCACCTGGATCATCTGTTATCTTATTTCTACCATTTCTCTTGCAGATATATGACGCATGTCTCGCTCTATTATCTACCACGATCCCTTACTTGACAACCAACACTAGTGGCACTATCCTGACGTCTTCGTAGGCAGCTATTGTGAAGACGAGATGTAGAAGAAAAGCCAGAACAGCTATACCGTATACTTTAGTAGATTTATTCGTAGGGCGGAATATACAACACATTTACACAATACTGTTGGTTATCCGATGATCTGGTCGCACGCCAACCTTGCGAGCAACACATACGATGACCGATCAGCCTACGAAGCAAAAACTATGGGGGGGTCGATTTACTGGCACGACAGATCCACTGTCGGCGTCTTTTCCAGATGAGAGACAGCTAAAACTGACCATCTCGATAGAATGCACGCGTTCAACCAGTCGCTCCACTACGATCAGCGTATGCATGCCGTTGACATCCGCGGTTCGATCGCATACGCCAGGGCGCTTGCACGCGTGGAGATTTTAACAAGCGAGGAAGAGGAAAAGATCGTCGAGGGGCTCCAGGCTGTCGGGAGGGAATGGGAGAGTGGACAGGTACTCCTCATTCACTCTTTCAAATCCTCTTCCAAACGCTTTCAAGTTCGTACCTGCACCCGACGACGAGGACATTCACACTGCCAACGAACGCCGCTTGAGCGAGCTGATTGGGCCACTTGGGGGGAAGCTCCATACAGGACGATCGCGAAACGATCAGGTGGCGACAGACATGCGGCTGTGGTTGTTGGACCAAGTGGCGGACGTGCAGTCCAGTCTCGAGGGTCTGGTGCGCGTCATGGTCGAGCGCGCCGACAAGGAACGGGACGTCTTATTACCCGGCTATACCCATCTCCAGGTGAGGGGGATTCTCTTTTGTAATGCAAACGCGCTAAATCGCTATATTCGTGGAGCGTGGTCAACCGATCCGCTGGTCCCACTTCTTGCTCTCGCATGCGTTTTCTTTCAAGTATGATCTCGACCGTCTACGCCAACTCATCCCGCGCATCTCTGTCCTCCCGCTCGGCAGTGGTGCCCTGGCGGGAAACCCTTTTGCTGTCGACCGTGAATTCCTCGCACGCGAACTTGGCTTTTCGTCCCTCGCAGAGAACAGCATGTGGGGCGTCGGCGATCGGGACTTTATTGTCGAGTTTCTCATGTGGTCCAGTTTGACGATGACCCACATGAGTCGCTTGGCGGAAGATTTGATCGTGTACTCGACAGCCGAGTTTGGGTTCGTCACGTTGAGCGACGCGTATAGGTGCGTGGGCTGCTCAATGTATCAGTCTTGTGTCAAAATGACGCGTTTGAATGGCGTGTAGCACAGGATCGAGCATCATGCCGCAGAAAAAGAACCCCGATTCATTGGAGTTGTTGAGGGGCAAGGCGGGTCGGATCTTTGGTAACGTGCGTGTTGTTTCCCGGCCATGAACGCGTGCGCGACGTTGAGGTCTTGGATGTAAGATGGCTGGGTTCTTGATGACGCTCAAAGGTTTGCCGTCGACGTACAACAAAGATCTGCAAGAGGATAAGGAACCGCTGTTCGATGCGGTCGACACCATCGGAGCGTCGCTCAAGATTGCCGAGGGCGTGATTGCCACGATGACGGTGGGTCATTACAGTGCAGCGTTGGATGGGCGTTGACGACGGGTGGATAGGTGCATGGGGACAAGATGCGCGCCGCACTGACCATGGACGTGCTTGCGACGGACCTGGCAGATTACCTTGTCCGCAAGGGCGTACGTCTTGGGATACACGATTTCTCTGACCCATATGCTCACTCGTTCACGCAGGTACCCTTTCGAGAGACGCATCATGTCTCAGGACGGGCTGTGGCCCTGGCTGAGGCGCGCCAGTGCCAGCTCAACGCGCTCTCGGTTCAAGACTACAAGTCGCTCCACGACAAGTTCGGAGATGACGTCTTGGACGTGTTTAACTTTGAAACGAGCGTTGAGAGGAGGACAGCCATCGGGGGGCCCAGTCGGGGCACACTGGACCGACAGATTGCCGTGCTGCGGGATGCACTGACAGCACGGCCACCGGGTGCTTCGTTGGAATGCTGATTGTAACAGTACTAGTGTCGTACGGGGTTGCAATGGTTCTGCCAAGCCTTCAGATAAGAACAGAAATGAATTGTACAGGAATATCTCACCGGAGCACCAAAAAATGTTCAGCGGTGCCGGTGATCCTTATTTTTCTTGGCTACTCACGGTCCCATCAAACGACGATAGAGACATGGGACAGCCACGATGGTTTGCATCGTCAACTGCCAAGCGGTAGCCGACGGTCAGGAATTCTACAGTGCCAGCGCATTTACTTCACGTCGAACGGTTTCGTTACCGGCTTGGCGTCAGCCCACCGGTATGCACTTCGGAAGCAATCGTCAAAGACTTGGCGACTGCGGCATATTTGTGAACGTCCGTCAGAAAAAGTGGTTTTCTGCATCGAAAGATGTCATTTTCACTGCCGAGCGTGCTTGGCACCTTGGGACGCCAAGTGTGTTGACAGTGACGGTGATGTGTACTCGCCATGCCATGCCAAGGACGTATTCGGCGATCGACTGGCTTGGGTGATGGGCGCCGGTCAGCCTCGGCCTCGTGTTCGAGTTTTGGATGCATGACCGGTAACCTGATAAGCATAGACAGCTCGCTATCTGCTTGCTCCCGACAGGAAGTACTGATCGAATCTTGGACACAGCCTTGGCGGAGCTGGCTGTGTGGGCCAAGTGAAGAGCTATGATCGGATGGCGACGAATCAAAAAGCAGAAAACGAACAAAGGACACTACCAAAGTGCTTTTCCAGATAGCTGCGGACGTGGTTTATTCTTTCAGGCCTTGGGTATGCATCCCCATGCAAGTACGATGATTTGGCGTCATCCATAACTAGTTCAAGTTGCTGGCTAGCTCAAGTGGTCAGTCTGCTCGACAATCACGTCCACTGGCCATTCATCGTGTACAACGACAGCCTGGTACCGAAACAGTCCTACGGTCGAAAGGTGATCAGAACCTGAACGTCTTTGCGTCCTACTCACTCGTAACCGGTCTCCTAGCACTGGCCAGACGGACAGCCATTTGGGGCGGTGTGGTTTGTTTGTAGTCATTTACCACCGCGCGTCAAAGTCCACATCCGCAACCCAAAAAAAAAGAGGAGCGCAGCGACCAACCGCCACGTTTGACGACGTTACAATGGACAGACTGGCAGCAATGAGAGTCAGTATTCTTTTCTTCTTCTTCCTCCTCGTCGCCGTACTCACCGTCGCCTCATATTGCAGGCCCAGCAGCAGAGCAGGTGAGCGCGACGTTCCCTCACGCACTCGCAGGCAGATTCCTCATGGCCCAAACTCGCCATAGTCAATATCGTGCAAACCCGTTCCAGCAAGACGATGCCTCGTACGAGATGTCCGACGTCAGGGATAGCACGACTAACCTCACCGCCGGAGGAGGCGGCGCAGACGGCGGTGACATGGGCACATTTTACTCTGAAGTATGTGTGTCGTTTGTCATATCCCCGTCCCTCGGCTCACCATTGTTCTTTTGGCACACTCGTTGCTTAATGCACACTAGATTACTTCCCTTCAAGATAGTCTCAAGACGTTCAATGGCAACGTCGCACGCATCGACGAACTTCATTCACGGTCCTTGAATAACACCGACGACGCCGTCACACAGCGGAATGCGGCGCAGTTGGCAGAGCTCGTGGATGAGACAAGTACGTTGAGCACGACGCTGAAGCGACGTATTCAAGCACTGGAAAGGCAATCTGGTAGTGGGCGGGATGGTCAGATTCGGAAACAGCAGGTGAGAAGAAGGTGGGGATGGGGGAAGAATGTGATACTGACGTCTCGTAGACCGCGCTTATCAAGTCCAAATTCGTCGACGCTATCCAAAACTATCAGCAGGTCGAACAACAGTACCGGCAAAAGTACAAGCAGCGGATGGAAAGGCAATTTAAGATTGGTTAGTTTGGTGGTTATTGTTCGTCTGTGATGATTGACTTGGGTCTATTTAGTCAAACCCGATGCGACCCCGGAGGAAATACGGGCAGTGGTGAATGACGATTCTGGCGGCCAGATATTCAGTCAGGCGGTAAGTCGTCACTGTTTGCGTTCTGTTATTTGGGGTTGACTCGGATTAGTTGATGAACTCGAACCGCTATGGCGAATCAAGAGCTGCCTACCGGGAGGTCCAAGCACGGCATCAGGACATCCAACGCATCGAGCAGACTATTGCAGAACTCGCGCAGCTCTTTAATGATGTATGTCCTGTAAATGTCAATGTGTCACCGACATTGACTTCCTTGTTCAGATGAGCATCATGGTAGAGCAACAAAGCGATATGGTAGACAACATAGAAACGGCCGCGGCGACTGTCGAAAAGGACATCGAAGCTGGGTACGCTACGCACTCCTACTCATCGTACCAATACCTAATTTCTACGTTTCAGAATTGGTCATACGGACAAGGCCATTGTCTCTGCTCGCGGCGCAAGAAAAAAGCGATGGATTTGCTTCATCCTTACGCTCGTCATTATTGCTATCATCGCCATCATTGTCGCAGTTGTCATTACTAACAACACAAAGAAGTAGGCAAGTCATCTGATCGTTATGCCGCATGGTCTTCCTTTTTTCTTCATCTCTCTCGGAGTGACGACCTTTTTTATTTCCCGTTTCCTCTTATTGGACAACCGTTGCCTCTATTTGCTCGCCGTTACTGGCGTATGGCGCTCCTTTGGACTGGTCTGACCGTCATGAACTGTTCGCTGCACCACTGGATCTGCTATTATTCACACTCGTTTTCCTTTTCATTATCATCTACCTAATCTCATCTAGTTGGCATTGATTTGGGTCATACACATCTTGGAAATTGATTACTCTTCCATGGCTGTCTTCAGATAATGTAGGCTCGCCTGCATTACCAACGTCAATGATGATATAGACTTATGGAGGAGCTTGATGTGAACATCGACCGAGCGGAGAGCAAGTACCCGCATAGACCTCGCGTCTACTCGAGCCAGTATGCGAAGCGCGATCGTTTGGCAGCGTCCATATCGACTCTTATGCCAGGGCATCATCAATGTGCGTCTAGTTCAGAAGTATCCCAGACCGAACGGTATGCAGCATCCGAAGATCTTGGCTGGTTCTGGGGACTTCAACCAACATGCTTGCCTCATCCGTCTTGTTCCTGGAACAGCGTCAAAATTTCATAAGATGCACCCTGGGTCGTGTACTGGTCGCCGACTTCTCCCATAGCAGTCTCCCAATCTGGATACAGACGGAGAGCCATATAAGCAGACGGTCCTCCGCTGAGAGAGAGAGACGTAACTTAATTCGAATTGCCGCTATCATGCTGCAACACGTGTCCCAAAGACAAGATAAAACCCACCATCGTGCTCACTTCTCGGACCGGATGCTGGCGGATGTCAAGCAAGGCAAGCGGTCCTCCGAGGTGCAGGAATTTGGGGTTTGTTGAAGCGAGTCGTTCGTATCATCAGGCTGTCTACAAGGATATTATCAGAGCCACCGTCGGATAACGGTCATGATAGCGAAAATACAAACATGTCGAGGTGTCACCCAAGTCGGAACTGGACTCGGACGCAGGTGTTGATTTCGGGTAACAACCACCCACCGACAACATCAGAATCTACAAACGATTCACACCCGGGCGGCGAGTCCGGTAAAAAAGGTTGCTAGCGAACCCCAGCCGATGGTAGCCTACACGACGGTCAACGGTCAAATGGGAGATAGAGTGGGAGACGACGGTGGTTCGTCCGTGATACAGTAAACCCGTCTGCAACGCATGTCCTATCGCGACTCGCGCTTGGCAGGTAAATTCTGGGACGATCAAGATCGGAAGAAGTAGCTCGATTATAGAATAACGCACGCATGTTGACGTTGGTGTTCCATCTGTTTGTGAAATGACAAACGGGCCCCGAACAGCCGGAGGCTCCCATAGAAGACTACTACCACCATGCCAACCGTACATTGCAAGACGACCCTTGTGAGATGGCCAGTGTTCCGTAGTTGCCCCTGGAGTCCTTCAACCGCGTATGGGTCAGGTTGACATCCTTGGCAAGGGGTAGTTTCTCCCCTTCGAGTCAATACTCTGCCGCAGAGAGAGACAGAAGAACCCCGACATATCCGTGGACCTCAGAATATAAAGGTACGGTAGTTGGCTTCCAAGGCAAGTATGTGATAGGCGCCTTCAAAAAAACTGATGAACATTCACCTCGATCACCTCGATTGAGATCTTGAGTAGGTCTCGTCTTGAAACAACCGTGGCGACGGTAGTCATGCTCACCCGCAAGGACGACTGCCGGCGGGTGTTGTTATCTACTACTGTTGTTCTAGGACTGGCTTCCTTGCTGGCCCTCCGAGAACGCAGGATCACATGTCAGGGTCTTCGGGCCTTGGGTTTCACCGTTCAAGTCGATCAGAAGAATATCGACAGGACACTAGACACCGTGTCTCGTCGGGGTATGGCAGAATGTCTTCAAACTTCCATCTTTGTGAGCCTATATATTGTACAGATGGATAAATTCTGGACAAACCTGACAGACAATGGGGAAGCATTGTTACCTGAGCTCCGCCATTAGTCCGAGGCATGCCCGAGTCGTGCCACTATGGGATGTGGTAAGGAAAACACTAGTAGCGCACAGTAGCCAAGTCGTCGGAAGTCTTGAATGCAGTCAAAGCATCACAGCGGAAAGTTGCATATAATAGAACCATCATCCGGGCATGCAACGGCTTAGTAGGCTGAAGCTTTGAAACGATAGTCATGGATCAGGCCACACTGAAACTGCGTGGCCATCACAATCCGAATCCTCACAGAGTTGTTTCTATCTAAGGAATCACGAATCAGAGAAAAGAATTCCTGGTGTGCACCCTGAATTCAAGGTACACAGAGAATTAAATTCGTGCTGTTACTGAACATCCGTGCATGAAGTGTCACGACTGCCAGTGATTAGCACCCATCCCTATGGTCAACTGTCAAGAGCCACTGTCCGCGCGATTGTTGCGCGGAACGTTGCAGGCAGGTATGATGATGCCTTTGTTCCCTGCCGCAGGACGCCACCTGAACGCACATCGTAGACAGCAATACGAGACGGTGAACAGCATTCCATGCCAACCACACACCAAATGTCCTAGTCTCGGGTAGACGTCGCGTTCCTTCATGAACGACACTCGAGATCCTAGGCCAGACGCACCACTTTATGATAGAAGGTGCGTGTTCAATATTAATGCTGGTCCTGCGTCATCGAACATTCGGCCTTGTCTGAAAATTCCTTCGAAAGTCAGACGACCATCGTGGGCATGCGGCACACCAGAAGGAGGAATGAAGTGATATAAGCCAAGAGGACAAGACATGTTCACGTCTAGTTGCTGTCTGCGGGATTCAGGGAATCAATATGAGCTGCATGTGGGCACACATGTCAACAAGATAAACCATGGGACTTCCCAGGCGGATCTAAATATTTCAATTGAATTCTGACGGGTCAGTGAAATGAATGGCAGGCGGTAAATGGAAGGCACGTGAGACAGATCAGAATATGATGGATACGGGTTGGAAGGTGACAGAGCGAATTGCGAGGGCAGAAGAACGGAACGAGTGCTTGTTTGCAAAAATGGAGTCCAACAAAAGAGTGCCGACGAAATTAGGAACTCAGCGATAAAGGTTAGCCAGAGTTTCGGATTTCTTACAGGTGTACAGTCAACGAGATGGAACGAATGAAAGACGGCGAATAGAAGATGGGGAAGAAGACGGAGCCACAGGCCCTGGCTGATAAGCGGATTATCGATGACCGAAACCTCAAGATGACTCCTGAGCCGCCACAGAAGCACAGAAAAATTCCAGAGATGGACGAACTTGACACTCTTCTATGCCGCATTGTGACACCGATATATTTGCGGCGCGTTCAGGGGGATGTGAAGACTTCGTGTGAACGGGAATCGGGAAGACGAAGTGAAGCTCGGGGATTTCAACCAAAGTGCTGGTCAGTGGCACGTCAGATAGTTGTCGTACGCTGTGTTTGCAAATAGAATGGCTCTCGGGTGTGAGCCTCCGAGATGCGCCCGCCCAGTGGTCTAGGCGCAAAGCGGAACGACCACGGGAGAAGTGGAACCACATCGAGCGCCGAAGCCTCTAAATAATAGTATTTTCTCATGAAAAACAATTCACGATAATGGGCTGCAGTAAATATATCAGTTGGTGCTGCCTGGTACGGGAATTACTTGTGGGACTGACCGCTTGCACGACAAAAAACGCCGCATTTTGCACACCGGCCTGGCTAGTGATGCAGTAAATTTAATGCGCCCAGGTTCATGACACGGATATGAATAAAATCCCCTCGCTGTTTCCCTGAAGGTCTAGACGTGATTTGACTCAAAGATAGCATTCAAACCGTCAGACTGAACAAGGCAAGAGTCAATCCACATTACAACTCATCTCTTGTGTTATGGGACAGATCCTCTTCATCCTCTTCTTCCCAATCTTGACCACCTTCCCTCTCTACTTCCCCATCACGTTTCAGATTCAGTACCGCATTTCGCAGCACGTCTGTTAAACGTGCATACTCTTCGGCAGTCACATCACCCTGTATTGTTCCATCCCCGTTGCCATCCATGGGTATTTCCTCCAGAATCTCGATAACTATTTCGCCATTTTCGCCGCGATCGAGGAAGACCTGTGGGTTTTTGCCGCTGAGCCCTTGAATCTCGGGCGATTTCATCAAGGCTTCCACAGCCCGTTTCCAAAAGTCGTCCAATTTGTTATCACCTTCCTCGCCAGAGCTTGATTCTAGCGAGCTCTGGAGTGGGGCCAGGGTAGGAATAACGAAGCGAGATTCGCGATCAAGAAGATGGAGAGGATGGTCGGATTCATTTAGATTCGCATGTTCACCGGTTTGTCTTTGCTCGAGCTGTGTTGACTCGGAGGGGGATACCGGGTCAGCGGTTGGGTGTATGATCTGCCGGCAGCGAACGAGCGACTCGTCACGAGTCTCTAGATGGGACCTGAATCCGGGTTCACCACATAGGCGCGGGGTCTGTACCACGAGTACATAGGAACATGTTCTCGCTTCGCGGACGAGAAGTATGGAGTCGGCCATCGTCATCGAACAGTGAAACTGATGACTATTTATCAACGTGTCTGGGGCGACAAACTGGCCCGACTTGCCTGAACTTCGACTTCACGAGGCTTTCCAGTTTTATCGCAGAAAGTGCCATCACCCCATCGCTGTACGAGGTAACGAGAACCTGGGCCGTGTGCGACTTCCAAATTTGCACCATGAGGAAGTTGGTCAGCGACGATCACATCTGCTCCGGTGTCAAGTGCTACAGGGGAACGACCTAGCGTGAACGCTTCCCACTGGGCAGATTTTAGAAGGTGCTTTTATTGGGATTGTAGAAACCTGCCTGTGGATCCTCTGCAGGCTCATATGGTCCTGATTATATGGGGTTATTTCAGTGCGGCGAGGGCAGATCACGACATGCGTTACCTGTAGGTGGTTGCGTGGGAGCGAGCTCTTTAAATTGTCTAATTTCCTGGTTGTGACAATAAGAGTACGTGAACCACGGTTGTCGATGCTAACGGGTCGAATTAGAAAGCGGTCAGTCCAGATACGACCATCGCACATAAAGACATTTTCCGGATAAAGGCTGAAGCAGGGACCAGCTATTCCGAAGTGTCGCGTCGCCATCGAAGTCTTCCGTCGCAGTGCCCGTGTCACGTGGGGGAGGAATGAGGCAGAGGAACTCGTTGCCTGGACCGATTTTCATATGCTGGAGAGAATAGCCAGAGGAGTCTGACTGCAGACGTTGGTTCGGTGAGCCCGGAAATACAAGCAAATGGTGCAGACCATGGGTGATTCGTGAAAGGCGCCTGCTTCAGAACTACTTATTTCCTTCATGCCTGTCTGCGCATACCAAGCGGGCGGGTCCCAAGATTCGCCGAGAAACTCTTGCTCTCCACCCCGCAAGCCGTTCTGGATCCATCGTTGTGCGGTTTCGTTCAAGACGGGAAAGTCGTTGAGAAAGGTGACGCGATACTTTGGGAATGCATAGATATCTTCTGGGCCAGAATAGAGCAGGCGTGCGCCTGCCAGCGACACGGCGAGAGGAAAGAGGGTCAAGCGTCTCATCGACACAAAGTGTTGGTGTCGTGGAAAGCAGGCTAAATTTATCACCATGCATGCGGATTCCGCGGCCCGGGACAACAGAAAAATAAAATAAAAAATAAAGCGAGTACCAGCTGAAGGAACGACCGCCAATCGCAGATCTGTGTGGGTGGCGAGGCTGCAGTGGGTTTGCTGGGTATCTTGCGTGCTTCGATGGCCCAGTTACGTATCTATGCCCCGAATATCAGGGGTCAAAAATCTACGAACAGCCAGATTGCCCAGCGATAATAATAAATCCTAGTTTTGGCCAGAATTCCACGCGAAGGAACAAATGCAATACACGTCCCAACTATATTCGGTAGGGGGATAATATTCCGTTAAAACGAGGGCATCACCCTTTCCCCGCTTTTCCTCTCTCCTCGACGCGGTCGCCCTCCGTCTATCACCCGCCATCGTCAAGTGCCCGTGTCCAATTCCCCAACCATACTCCCATGTCTGCCTCGCCGCAGCAAGAGGACCCAGCAGACCGATATGACGAGGATATCGAAGAAAATGATCTCCCGAATGCAGAGGAACTAGAGGGTGAGCCACCGTCATCTAGCATACTCAGCATTTGACGCTGTCTATCTTGGTTTTTTTTTCAAAATTTATCGGCTGTTTCGTTAGCCACTGCAACGCCCAAAGATGCGCAACCTGCCAAAAGGGGGCGCGGCCGCCCCAAAGGCAGTAAAAACAAGAAATCAGGGGCTGCATCTTCCACCGCGGGTCCATCAGAAGGAGCACCGGTAAAGAAGAAACGGGGGAGACCTCCCAAAGTATATCTTACCGACGTTCTCCGTTCCTGATTCTCGACTGACCGTTTCCCGTACAGGAAAAGAAACCAGACGAGTCGGGTGCTGAGGAGCCCCCCACGAAACGGAGACGTGGCCGTCCGCGTAAAGAACAGAAACCAGACGATGATGCTGCAATGGCCACTTCCGCTCCTGCCAATGACGGCACAGGCGAATCGAGTGTAAAGAAGAAACGTGGCCGGCCACCGAAGAAGACCTAGGTCATCTGTCCTCTCCTTTCTCTGCGTCCTCCGCTGTTCTCGATTATGTTGCATTTCTTGGTTTCTTGTATACCAGATCCTACGACAAAGCACGACTATTGACTCTGCTTTTTTGTGTTTTTACCAGGTAAAGTTACGTAGACTATATAATGGCACATTTTCATGGGGATTTTCGGTGGTCTTGTGATGCGTCTTCCGACCAACCGCACGCTTATTTTTATCCCCTGTGAACGGTCGCGTAGATGGCCATCATCCAGGCTCCATTCAGAAACATGTGTCGCCAGTCACCTCTGCGGGATATCCTCATGTAACACCGTCCCAAATTAATCACCGTTCAATACCCTAGGTCACGACGGCAAAATATTCCAATTGACCCCATGACTCGTGCAAGAATGTCGCCGTCATTCTCCGCAGACAATGGGAATTTCCAGTAATAAAGAACACGGGGTCTACAAAGTCGACACGTTAAAAGGTCATCTTCTCCGCACCCAATGAATAACGTGGAACGTGACATAGAGCGCTGTAGTACCAAGAACAGCGGTCCCGAGGCGTCCAGCGAATGAAAGTATAGTGGACTGTCGCGCTGCCTTCTTCCGAGCTGTCGCGTAGCTGATATCCGGACGGAAGGTGACCATCGTATAGAGTGGGAGCCACCCTGCAGGGTCAGGAGACGGGAACGGGACTGTACTCAGTGACCCCATGACCAAAGCCAAGGAGTTCTTTCTGGAAGTGATCGCATACAACAAATTATCAAGTGCCTTCTTGAAGAGGTATATGGGCGTTGTGACCGAATGCCGCATTTCGATACTGTAGCAATGAGGATAAGCAGGGGCCCTGGTAACGAGGATGGACTTACTAATTGTCCATGGCGAGTTCACAAATAGCGACAAGATCCTCGTGCCTTGTTTCAGTGTACTTGGACAATGCATTGGCCAATTTCCTGTCCGCAAGTTCTTGTTGGTCTAGATGAGTTGAGCCGCAAGGAGTCACACCCTCCTGTAGAAGCAGTGCCCGCAAAATCCGAACATCCTCCAAGCCACAGTTCAGACCTTGTCCATAAAAGGGTACCATGGAATGGGCAGCGTCGCCCAATAGTATACACCGATCCTTGTAATGATACGGCTTTGCCTAATGGGAGTTCAGTCTCTGAGAATCTTGACTGCCAAACATATTCAAGTAAGGCACACCTTGACACTTATAAGAGAGCTTCTGGGGTTCTTGGTAAAATCATCAAGTAATTTGTCTTCTCCGAACAGGAGGAGCGCGTCTGGGAAGTAGGTCCTGAACCATGACAGGATTGCTTCGCGACCAATCAAGCGATCAAACTCGACAGTGGGGGCGAACAGCGTGCATGTGAAAGACTTGTCCTTGAGAGGTGTGAGCCGGTGGTGGAAAAGGTGAGATGATATGCATTTACTTTGTTTGGGAGTGCGATGAGCATGAAAGAGTGGCGGGGCCAAATGTGGAGGTGGTTCGGATCAAGTAAGAATATAGGCTGACCGTGCTCATTACAGCCTGCTGGCATTTTAAGTTCAATATACTCATGCGGAATGTATTCCTGCTGGAAATCCATTCTTGTGCCTCGAGTCAGCGCCCCTCAAACCAGACCCAACAAGCGAGCTGGCACACCTTACAATCCTCATTAATTGTCGACGGACAATGGAATAACTACCATCTGCACCTATGCACACATGAAAAGTTGCTCGGACGTCTGTCTCCGAGTCTGTATTCCGAATAATCATTGTTCTATTGTCGAAATCGACGGAAAGAACCTTGTGGTTGAAGAACAAACGAACATTTGGAATGGCAGATGCCTCTTCGAGCAAGCCTTCATTGAGAAGGGCACGATCTATGGAATTGATACACTGCGAGAAGGGAACGGCCGAAGCTGGTAGTTAGTATAAACCCGACAGACACGCAAATGAAGCATAAACACTGCAACCAACACGCAGGAATCTACTTACCTGCCCGTCCTTGTCATACTGTTGGCTATGCTGATTTCCGAGAATATCGTGAATCATTCGACCACGCATCGGTATAACGGTCTGCAGAAATCGGGCGGTGGTGCCCGGATCAACAGTCTGTAAAGCGGCGATTCCACGGGATGATATTGCGAGGTTAATCGAACGCTGCTGGGTAATGGCTTTGGAGGAGGGAAGTCGTAAATCTAGAGGAGTCGAAACTAACTTTTCAAAGCACACACATTGACGACTTACCAGGCCGTGCTTCATAAATGTCAACATGCCATCCCATCTTGGCAAGGGATATTGCCGCAAGACAACCCACGGGACCAGCACCAACCACGACCACCGTCTGCCTTTTATCTGGTTGTTGATCTTGGCCCATGCTTGACAAACGTTTGGGACGGTAAAGTTGCGGCAAGGTCACGGTGCGAGTTGTTGCACTTGGTACTAGCTCGGAAACGGCAAGATGTCCCGATCAGTATTACTTGGACCATGCATTCAGTCGACCACAAGAACCTCACCATCGCGCTCGCCGGTGACCAGTTTTTCATACCAATAAACAGTGAATACACCAACCGACTTTCTGAACCCAACGGTTGTAATTGGTCATTCTTGCCAGGTGTTGACAGGCACACTCACCCAGCTTTTCTTGCAATCTAGGTGACCCCCGATGCGCGTATCTTTGCGGGAATTCTCTGGGTCTATTATCCAAACGGTCAAAGGCTCTCCTTGAAGAAGAGCTGCACACATGGGGAACTCGGTGAGCTATCTGCGGACTCGGAGCACATCGGCCATCTAAAGTTATCCTCATCTATCTTGTAAATTTATTCCCCAGGGCCGTAGAAGGCCACTTCAAACACCCGCATGGCCGTGAATGGATGAACATTTCAGATACGGTCACCCCTCTGCTTGCTGAATTAGTAGGTAAGCATACCTCTCAAGATACCGGTCACATCAGCCTTCAGGTATTACATCTCCATTCCTAGGTGCTCAGGAGAAAGAAGTTGCTTGTATGGGGACATTGACTGCGAATCTGCATCTCATGATGTCAGCGTTCTACAAGCCTACCCCTACTCGCTT